>CALNHX010002805.1:0-167375 GCA_940337035.1 Agriotes lineatus
CACTCGCGGAGCATAAAACGCTCGCTCACTCGAGTTTTAACTCTGCCCCACTCGTGACTAAAGACTAGCTTTACGCACGTATCGTAAATTACTATTAAATTATTCCATATAGGTCGAAATAAGGCATACTTCTAAGTTCAATTACTGCCATAGCACACATAAATGGACACCTAGCTCACTACATCTAAAGGAGCTGTCCGTAGATGGTGCTTTTTAACGAACATTTTTGTATACGTCAGTTTTAGATCTGACGCCACCACTGGATTTTTAATGCGTGCTATAGAGGAGGTCGGTAATTCGTCTCGTAAACTTCTTTTCGTTCTAAGCTAGAGAGGGAGCACCAATCAACAATCGGATAGTAGACTTCAAGCAGAGAGGTTGTACGTAGGTGGCCGTTATCGTTCCGCAAATGTAGCTGTTTAAGAAAGCTTTACCGTACCAATTTTTTAAAAATTACGACTCTTCTGGGATACATTCGGTTTCCCGAAGCGCAGAATACTAATTTAAAATAAAAAAGAATTTAAAGAAACCCTTTTCTCAACCCGACGCAGCCTTGGCCAGATTTTCGCTTAGCGTCCAGTAACCCAGACTTCGCTTAATTGTTTGAATTTTGTTTACCGCGACACGTGACGTCGCAAGTAGGTAGAATTCTTAGGATTGTTTGTTACTATTGTTTGTTGCTGTTCTAGCTTTCCACTGGTACTCGCTTGAATGCATTTTAATAATGTTATAATAATAGGATCTTTAAGTTTACTGTACGATTTTTTGGTGGCGCCTTGAAATAACATGAATTACAGTGGCTATATTACTGACAGCGTGGGAAATTTTAGTACACTTTTTAATTGGCTATTGAGATATGTGCCATCTTGAGTCGATCATGGGATTACACATGGCCACGCTAAATGTTTTCTTGCTTCATTATTATTAAGAATAGACCCTATATCAAATAGAATAACATATTCCACACTAAATTCTACAGATTTTTGTATACGGGTGTGCCGAATATTTATTTCTATAAGTGAATATTAACTAGTTAAAGTAAACTATTTTTTGCGAAAATTATGCTTTAGCCCAAATGCGCGGTTTAATTATTAATATCAACAAACTTTTTTGAGTTTATTTCTGTATGGAGCATCGAAAAATATCGTTTTCTACGTACATAAATACAACAAATACATAGTAAAAAATGCATTTGATTGATATTCCGATATTAGATTGCTCGTTAAGGGGGGAAAACTTTTAGTCGAAGTGCTGCCAACAATTATTTATATTTCACACCGTCTCGTGCCGCTTACTCAACTGATTGCAGCAATTATTTAATATTGTTGACATTGCACAGAAAGCAGATGGCCGAGCAAGCAATATGCTTGAATTTCAGGCAGTCTGACCGGGTTCGAACCCCGGCGACTACACCGGTATTTTAAAAATCGTACGCTTTCCGACTACCACACTAACACCTGTAGTAGTCAACCCCTAATAAGGGAACTCTTTCTCACTTTCGACGAGCAAGGCCAGCTACCTACCTGGCTTACGAGTGGTTAAAAACAAGCCACTGGTCTAGAGTAAGAAGAGCAGGAAGAAAAGAATTTTCCAAATAAAGATCGGTATATTTAGTGTTTCCATCGTCAAGAGACCTATACCAAATATTTACCAGTGAAATTACAGAGGCGGGGGGTGTAGAAATACAAGTTGTTAATGTAAAATAATTGCGATTTACGTAGTCGACACAATTTTTTAAATTGGTTTTTAACATCTGAATTGGGCGTTGTTACCTTTTGAACCGAGGATAATATTGCTTAAAATACGATTCCACATTTAATATGCTTGTTTATTCTCCAGGCTGCATTATTGAATTCAATCTTGATAATTTACAGTTTTTACAAGGCGTCCTAGATACGATATCTAGGACGCCGTGGGTTTTTGTATGCTGGCTGTAGGAAAAACAATTTAAAATGACCGTTGTTAGAAATTCTTTGCCTTGTGGTAACATAGTCACCGTAATACGAATTTGTCCCGTATCGTTCGAGGTGCAACTGTAGTGGCTATAGTGGCCTAGCTCCCTTTTACTTCAGTCTAAGATTTCTTTCGCGCTAAGCTACTAAACCTGCTTTAAGCTTAGTATCTATATCACATTGGGTTTTCCCTATAACAGACTTGTTGAGTTAATTTTAAAGGGGTAAATTGTTTTCATTATAATAATATATCAACACAACTCAAATATAAAACCACATATATTTGAGTTATGTAAAAAATGTAAATAATAAAAATGGAATTCCTAATAGTTCTTTTTGTGCGTTGTCTTCCAATTATTGCAGGAAGTAATTTAGAGGACGTAGTTTATTGATTAAATAGTCCAGGTTAATTTGTTTGGTAATGTATTACTGAAAGGTTGAAAACTTATTGAGGAGAAGATTTAAGTGGTTATAGTGAATGTAATTTGTCTGAGCATGAAAACCATGCCGAATCCTCCTGTGTTAAAAATCTCACCTACGTTAACCCACATATAGAAATGAAGACAGCAGATGTTGAAAAACTGTATTAAATTAAATAACGTATAACCTCTGTATCTATAAATGATTTGAAGTTCAATGTCTAGCCTATACTGCTGTTGCTGTTAATTCAACCACCCATTGGACTGCTACTTTTTTGTAGACGCTGTATATACATAAAGCTTTATGTTAATTACAAATTGAGGCAAGATATTGCAGCTCCACCTAAAAACATGAATTAAAAAATGCGACGTTGGCAATAATTACAAACGTAAACTGAATGTACATTACCGTTTCCTAAAATTTACTCAAATTAAGTATTTTCGAACATTTTCTGATATAACCTTAGCGTTCTATTCTATTGAATATGAAGAAATGTTTTCTAATTTTCGCTATTTTAGTCTAGATATTTTGTTTTCCTTAGCCTCAACTACCTATTCTTGATGACGATTCGATTCGAACACACCCTGTATTTATTTATTAATCTAACTAGTGCCAAATAGGATAAAAAATCATAGAAACTATTCTGACATTATCTCAAGCTATTTGAATTTGGTTTTTGCTTCTCTTACTCTATAAAATTTCCATCTGGCCGTACAATCTCTTGTTTATAAATAAATTAAAGTGGAATGCCATTTTCGTTCGTTGAATATTTTGCATATGCTGCAATTATTTGGATGTTATTACAACGGTGAATAATGTAACTCAAGATTTACAATCTTATCAAAAGAGCTTCGTTCACAATTTTATTGTTTTCATTTTTGCTTTTAAAATTTTTTTATCCGTGTTCTCTTCGAACTGAAAGGGGAAAAATCTGATGTGATACACTCACACAATTGTCTTTTACAGTGATCTTATAATAATTAGCCAAAAATTTTATTTTTAATTTTTAAGTATTTGTCAAAGATTTTCAAAATCTACAAAAACGGTACAAAATAGAGCGTTAGTTTAAGAGACAAATTTTCTTTAAAATTTTAAGTTGAATTCAAAAATTGAATAATATACCAGGTGTTTTATTTAAAATAAGAGTTAATAAAAAAATAGAAAAAAATAAAAGAAACCCATTTTAGAAGTATTCAACTGGAAAATCATCTAGCTCACAGCAATACACATTAAAAATGTAATAAAAAGGTGAAGTTTAAAAAAAATCGTTATAGCCGTTTTTGAAAAAATCGAAAAAAACTGAAAAATCACAAGGGTAAACGCTGCCTTATCTACATTGTAGGCAAAATTTATATATGAGGTTTCAACGCCATACCTCGTTTCGTTTGTGAGATATTCTGTTCACAGCCAGACACACAGACAGACAGACAGACAAACCAATGAACAAAAACATGTTTTTTGGGTTCAGGGGACTCTAAAACGTGAAGATCTTATGAAAACTCAATTTTCGCTGTTTTGGGGTGAATCCAATACTTCCTTTATCGTAAAGAGAAGTAAAACGAAAAGAAAATTTAATGAAAATAAATCAAAATTAACCACATACACACTTTCAGGTAAAGTATTCTTATGTTCGTTATTTAAAAAGAATATATTTGCATATCTATATAATTTGACGCTGTCAATAGATGCTTTTGTTAGTATCAAAATTATATCAGCAATTTTTATAAATTTGGATATCAGGTTTTCAAAAGTAACTGACGAAAGATTAATTTTATCGGTTTCAGGATCATAAGCCTTTGTTTACATATACAAAAGTAGGCTGATAACTATGTCATGACTGTATCTGTACGGTAATATTCCTTTACCGTACATGGCAACCATTAACATACTAAAACAACTGTACCTATCTGTACGGTAATATTCTTTTACCGAACATGGCAACCATTACCATACCGCAACCGATAAACATAGAATAAACCACGAATATTATGAATCATAACAGCCTTAGATGTCTTAAAATCATCTTCAAAACAATATCTCCGGCAGTTATAATATTCATAACATTCCTAGATATGTTAATAGCTATTAACGTACATTATTCAAAGAAAAAAAAGTATAAAGTTCTTAAATAACGTAAGCATAATATAACTATTCGAATATAACTTTTATGATGGTTTTTAATACCTAATGTGTTTTATCTGCTGAAAAATAATCATAATTTATAGAAGTGGGAATTACCTTTTTACATTCTTGAGGCCTGTTCCCAAAAGGCACTTAACAACTGAGTATCGTATAAAATTTGTTGAGCTAACAAGTTATCAAAATACTCGTAAATATACTCTTGAATACTACAAATATTGTTTGCCTACATGGAGCCCATGATTGTTGTTTCTATTTAGTAACCAAATTCAAAATAAGTTTCTGTAACAGTCCTAGGACCGTTATATTTCATAACTGCTCTATTATTTTCTTGTTGTCATACCAACCAGGATGCGGTAACTTGAACCTTGGGTAACAAATAACAAACCCAAAGGCAAAGAAAAATGCTGGTAGCACAAAGCACAATTATTATTCATAGGCTTTGAAAGTAAAAGCCAATGCTAACATCATTTTATCATCTTCAGCGCGGTTAACATCACAGTCGAGCAAATAGATATATTCAGTCAAAACGATTTTCTGCTCAATATAAGATATGACAGCAAACCGATAGCTAAGCGAACTTCCGCTGAAACAGTATTGCAGCTTGGAATCTTATAACTTAAAAAGGCACTAAATTCGGGTTTTATATTTATTATCTACTGACAAATTCTTGATAACTCTCACGGCAGCCGAATTAAAATAAGATCTCTGAACCGGTGGGAATCGCACGCACAGCACTAAATTATTGCCAGTTTAAATCTAGAATATTTTTCTGCATTATCTGCCCGTTTCCTCCGCAGCGCGACGAAAAATCAGGAAAATAAGTGCTTGGAAATTTTATACTCTGTTTGAGAGAGGAAATAAGGATTATGACCGGAATACCATTATTTTTATCAAACGAAAGCGAGTTAAAACGAAACCTGGACGGAGAAGTCGTATCCAAGCACATTAGGTAATTCCTATTATCTCCTAATGAATGCGATTTCTTCCAGGTAAATAAACACGCACAGAACTTATCTTAAAGCAAAGGCAATTAACTTAGAACTTCAAATTTATTGAAATATAATTTTTGTTCCAAGAGAGCGGTTATTTACTCTTAGAAGTACTCTTAAGCAGTATATTTACCATTCAAAAAATTTATTATCCAGTACTATCTTGAAAATATTAAATTATAATTAAAATTTAGAAATAAATTTGTCATTTATTTATTTTAATATAAGTGGAGAAAACCAATGCGTTAGAATGGTATGCGACCCCATTTCGTTCAAAAACGCATAGCTACTTTGTATTAAGTATTATTTACACACAGACAAAACTTATTAACAACACGAAGAGAATAATAGTAACAATAATTAACATAAACATAAACAGAGTGCAGTAAGCATTAAGGGATCAACTAAACACAATTGTCAATGCAATTACAGCTCAAACTACTTAAATCAAGTTTGGCAAAAGTGTCAAATGTTTATACGAGAGAAACACTAAAAATTTCTGACAAATTTTTGTAACCAAAAATTATGTTTACTAAATTTTCCAAGTATTTGTTCTTAAACTCTATATATTTAGGAATTCGATAAAACCAATTTTCAAAACAAAAATTCACTCTTTTTGGGTCACTTGAGAAACAAGGTTTTTGAAGCTTTCCACGGCATCTTCGTGAGTTCCAAATCGCACACCAAGCATTTTATTCTTTAATCGAGGAAATTGAAGGTAATCGGAAGGTGCTAGGTCAGACTGTATAGGGGATGGCTTAGCAATTTTAACCCGGAAGCCACTAACAATTCTTTTTTATGTTTCCATGGTCCACTTGATCTATTACAAATTATAGGTGCTGCCCTCGTACTTTATAAGGGATCTTATTAAAGAAACTAGAATTCAGTTAATTAAATTATTATTACGTACTTATACTGCATCCTATACTAAGAAAATTATTTAAATAAGAATGAATACAATGAATGCACCCAGACAAATATAGATCTAGATGCAGTAACATCCTCGTTTGCATAATACAATACACTGCAAATATAAAAACAGAAAGGATGTCGGTACTGCTTCAACAACACAATGCCGTTTCCTTGGTTAACAATATACAATTTGAACCAATTAAGAAGAGCACAACTTGCATCTTTATTAGAAATTAATAACAACCTCCAGCAAGCAATGGTTGCTGATAATTAACGAGCTCGTTAGTAAACGGAACCAAAGCGAGGATGCATTTATGGAAGTAGCTAGGGTTTTGTCTCGCAACAAGATCGTTCCCCGCTCTTTACTTCTATAAATGAATAAATTGTTCAGTAAATCCATTGTGACGGCTACCTAATGCATTCTGCATTTTGCTTAACAAAAAGACGATGGCTTTCATATTGCAGCACAGATATTCATATTCAAACATATGCATGTGTACCTGTGGCTTGTGGTTAGAAACCGCGGATGCGCAAGGAAGTTAACATTAATCAAAACTGGAAGCAGTAGTCTGTGCCCTTTTATTAGAACTACAATTTTGTTGTGAAACATTTTGCTTGGTCATTGCTTATACTAACAATATTCTACCTAACAGCATTCAAAGAATTATATTTTATTCGTCTCAATTTCATGCTACTGTTACATCAATTAACCAATTCTATTTAATCTCCAATTTTCTTTTTTAATACGAGGGTAGCACCGTAAATTTCTACAATCTAATAAAACAAAGTTTTGTAGCCAACAATTATTTTTATTATTGCTTTTCAAAATACGCCTTTAAACTGCATACAATTACCCGTTCGATAAAACAATTTTCAAAACATAAATGTCACTCTTCTTGAATCACTTGAGAAACAAGGTATTTTAAACTTTTCACATCATCTTCGAGCTCCAAATCGCACTTCGCACACCACGCATTTTATCCTTTAATCGAGGAAATAGATAGTAATCGGGAGGTGCTAGGTTGGGACTGTATCGGGGTTGACTTAGCAATTTTTACCCGGAAGCCTGTAAAAATTCTTTAGTTTTATATGCGTTATAACTTGAAGCATTGTCATGGTGCAGTCCGATCTCAATTCTTAGGCCCCGTAAACCAACTTTTTGAATAACATCTGGCAGGCATACTGTTGTATAACATTCTGCGGTAACAGTACGTTTATTTTCTTACCAACAACTCGAAATCGCTTTACTTTAACTGAATTAGGATCTGTTGAAAACTCCTACTGTGCAGACTGCCGCTTAGATTCGAGTTCAAAAGCATATATCCAGCTTTAGTCACCAGTTATAATGTTGTAAACTGCTTTACACCTACCTTCATACTATTTCTTAGAGTTTTCATACAAAACTCCACAAGCTCTTGTTTTCTGTGCTTCTGCTAAACTGTGTGCTATCCATCGACCACAAACTTTTGTTACACCCCAATGATTATGTAAAATCTTATTTATTGCAGTCATGCCAATGCCAAAGGTTCTCCTGCACAACAAGTATTTCAAAATTAACTTATATACCAACTGTTGCAATTATCGAAACTAAATTACGCTGTCAAACTAGAAAATAACAAACCTTTGTTTCAAGGCAAGTTTGATTTCCATGGTGCACTTGATCTATTAGTTTGCAGAAATTATGGGTGCTACAATCATATTAAACTTATGTATTTAATATGGGTATATGTTCGAATATTTAAAAGTAATTGGATTCAAATTATTTGCTTCCCATATATTTCTAGTTGAGTTTCACATAAATATATTACACAAAATCTATTCTACTACAAAGTGTATGTGCATTAGGTTATATCAAAAACAACAACCATTTGAAAACTTGTTAGTTTCATTTTTGTCCTCCAGCTGCCCGATAATGAAAGCGCACATTTGAAATTGCATTTAAATTAAATAGTTCTTATAGTTAATGCATTCAATTCCGTATTAAGTTAAGCAAAACACTGGAAAAGAAATCGCGTATGCAATCCTGAAACCATTCATCGGACGATATGCAGAAAAATGCAAACGACGTAGTAATGAATGTAATCGGGGATACTCCAAGCGGTACTAACCATCAAAATAGCACTACTGGATGACCAACATTACATTGCACATAATCGAACAAAGACGCACGCTAAAAACCAGCTGCTGTATGAACACGAACAATTACTTGATAAAAATTTGCAATAAGATCACAACAACACTAAAGACATGTACAGACTTGGTAAAAAGACTAATTGACGAGTTACACCATACATTAATCAGCCATTCAAGCTAACAAATAATCAAGATATTTTAGATGGAGAGATTATTGTAAAAAAAAACCTTTAGAGACAGTAAACCAAAAAAAACCTAAAAAAGTCGTATGAGAACCCTCCATACAAAAAAATCAATAAAAAATCTATAAAAGGTTTTACTCAGAACTTCTCTCGCAAATGCAGGTTGTGAGACTAAGCAATTTTAAAAATCAAAGAAAACTTCGGGTAAAAATATATTAATGTGTCTGATAATACTAAAGCAATAAAAGGAAACACTTGGTAATGCAAATTACATCAATTTTCAAATAAAAGGACATTACCGGTGATGGGATTCGAACTTCACTGCCTGCGAATGCAATTTCAATGATGCCTGGTTGATGCACACGTTGCCACACGGTACCGTTCTGATCTTTGCGATGCAGCTATATTAAATGCAACTCACTTATTCGTTGCTTTTTTGTATCACCGTTTATCTTGCATCTGCTGGGTTCCATTTTTGCCAAGGATAAAGCTTGAACTATGTGAAAATTATTACTTTTGTCTATTTCGCAGTTATAGCAAAAAATTAACAAAATTTTCCTTTTTCTTCAAGTGCTAACCCTGTACATGTTGAGTCCAAAATATGATTTTTTTTATCAAATGTAGTTATCCTGGAACATAAAAAGAAAGAAATGTGAGAATTATCAGTGTAGCCCTATTAGCAATATTTTCTCCATTATCTTCAACCAGCGCCTAAAGTCTTAATGTCATTAATAATAATTCTATTTGAAGAAGTGGTTTTCTCAAGGGAGACGGATCATCAAAAATTTCAATAAATTAACAAACTCTTGTATCCATGATTTATCGACTATCGCAAAGTCTTCGACAGTCTAAAACCCCAATAGTCTTTCTTCACCCTATCAACCAAGTCACCGATCGTATAGAGAAGTTTCTACGGAAACAAACATGAAAGCAATATTCAAACCTCCGATCCATATCTTACAGATCCTCCCTTTACCCAAGGATCAATTGAACACACATCAAAACGGATCATCGTTGCGAGCCAGCTATCGTTTCATCAATCATCAACATGATACCAGCTATGAGATTAGTTTAATGGGAGCTCTATTATCTGGAAATCCTAATTCTTCTACAGCAAAAATATTCACGAAGCCATTGAAATTTTCAAACTCCGGAATAATCTCAGTGGAGACTAATGTTACTCTCTACTGCTTATGTGAAAAACGCTGATTTCCTAACGCCGCCCCTGCCATCATCATTCAATCATCACGACCGCTGACTATAAATATCGCCTCCTTCCTTCCGATCGGTATACTTAGCATTCGGTAGGTCATGGGATCGATTCACGCGACCTTCTGCTCTGATTCAGGTTTTTAGGTGGTTTCCCGGAGTCAACAGAGTACGTTTTCTGAGGCAAATGCTGGGGGCAGTATTTTTTCACCTTTCCTGGTCTTTCTTCCTTTTTCTCACCTATCCTATAACTCCCGTTCTTGGCTGAAAAGGGACGCAAGGTCCATATGGCAGGCCGCCCCCAGTTGGGGGAATTGAAATTACCTTAAAGCTTTACTTTTTTACTTCCGATCGGTAGAAGAGTTTCTCCTCTGGCATTGTTGATACGTTAACTTACTTTGCTTTTCTATTTCTTACCCCTGAAAGAAAGTTTTTTTCTCTGACGTAGTTTACACGTTGAGTAACCATGCCCTTTTGTTTCTCTCCTAACGAAAATCCTTCTTAAAGTGGGCGAAACTTTTTCTATCTCAACAGTGACACAGACCAATCCCTAAAATGTATTGATACATATTGAGTTCGTACTAAGGGAAACCCAGGAACCCCGGCGTCTTTCTAAGATTGCCTACATATAGATCTAAAATATTTTGTAAATATTTACAAAAAATGGTAATCTAGAATGGTTAGGTCATGTAGGAAATAATGGAAGATCCTCGATTAAGGGGGCAGTCACCAAAGCAGTAGACACATCAAATTCAGTACATGATCAATTGTGCTATTCACTAGTCTCAGATCTCAGGTATAGGAAATTTGGCTAGATTTTGTACCGAGAGCAACGGCGGCTAGAGTGAAGCACTATCACATCTTCTCTGATAAGATAAAACGAAAAAGAATCGTGTGCCATAATGTTAAAATATCTTGCAAAATATTTAAATTCTTTGATTTAATTTACCAGATTTGTATAAGAATTCACCCAAATATATAAAACTGTCCCTGTAATTGTTTCTTTTATGGATTTTGTGCTATCTCTAATTTAGATGCCAATTATAATGTTCGAGCTGTTACCGCCAAAATTTCAATTTAATTTTGTCAAAAAAATGTATTGTTTTTTGTGTATTTATGGGTAAACACTATTACGAAGAATATATTGTATTCAAATATTGTTTCTTAGTTTTCTAAATTAAACTACGCACCCCTGTAGAGTTCCTTAGGCATGCAATTAATTACATCCTAAATCGCTTACGTTGCTGCTGATAATTTAATGCAATTTAAGGATTGTACGCATTATATTTTTCATATACAGCTTAGTATAACCTAGTTCTCCCTACTGGAACCCAGACACTCTTAATAGGAGTCAGTTTAAGTTAACCTAATGCAAATATTTTCTTTAATAAGTTTATATTGTACACTTCCAAGTAATTGCAACTCATACAATTTTAAGAAGGCGGAACGATGCTCTATTGCGCCAGTAATAAAATTAATTATAAAATTCTATATACTGTTAAGGCTCCACGTTGTGGCTCCTTTTATGTTATAACTGAGTATGTTGCAATGGTATTTACGTATGTAAATGGTTTTATTTTATAAAAAAATATTTCTTATGCTACTAGCAATTGCATTTGACTTTAGTTTTTATTTTAAAAACAATTCTGGTTTTAAAACGAATTCATGTAATTCATATGCCCTGTTTGTTAAATTATGAATCATCAGTATTACAAAATATCACTAGCTCCAGTAGAACACAAGTAGGTACTCTTAATAAACAGGTTGGGATCTCACATTTACAATGACTATCGATGTATCTGAAAATTGATTTCTTTTCGTTTTTATGAAACCTTACTTCAAAAATCAAATGTCTACTTTATATCTGTCAATGTCATTCAAATTTATGAATATGTGAATTAATCATTAATACATATTTGTTACTATATGTCATTCAATAAACACCATAAAAACGGTAAGTAATTCCTTTTTAATTATTTAACTTCACTGTTTTATTGCTTTTCTTACAGTTCTTTATATAAATACCTGTAACTGTCACTTGTACAAAAGAACACAATCCACTTCCCTCCAGATCCGACAGCATTCCGGCCGCTTACAGCAAACCCAGAAGAAATGCAATCAGCCACAATCAACTGCACAAACCTTCCAACCAAAACACGACAGGATTTCCGTTACTTCCACCTGGATTCTGACACGATCCACCAATAGCAACTGGAACACCTTTCCTCAACATCCAACAGTCAGTCGTCTTTCCACCAACAGCAGACTTGACAAGAGCCAAACAATAAAACGTCACTCCAACAAGATGTTCTATGAGGTACAATACCAGTAACTGGTAACCTTCTATCCAATTCGCAATAGGTTTACTCTCTCAGGAACTCGATGTAAACTACTTCAAGAATATACACCCCCAGTTATTCATATGACATGATGTAATCAACCGACAATAAACGACGTACAGTATCCAATTACAATAACTACTTTTGTAACTAATATCTGTATAAGTTACAATATTTCTACCAGATTCATTCTTCTTAGTTAATTCACCATATCTCCCTGTTATTTAAATTTATTCTTTTCTCCTTCTCGTTAATTTTATTTCATGTAAATCCTTCCATGCACCAAATAGATATGAAAAACTTGTTTTAAAAGGGTTTATTTCACAATTTTTACCATTTAAGTTAGTTTAGATGTTTAAAAAAAAAATTATAGGTGTTTAAAGATAACAATATTTTCCATGGTAATATATTAATGCTTATTTAAAAAAAATAACATTCTATATTATTTTATTCCACTTATTTAACTATCCGGTATATTAAATGACTTCTCCCAAATAAGTATTAAGTATTAATTTTCTTCCAATTAAATTCAAATAATCTTCAGATCATATTATAGATCCTTTCTGTTTCTTTTCTTACATTGTTCAATTGGATTTGTATTTTAACCCATTTTTTCCAAACATGTATTTAATAATTCTAATTTCTTTTATAGTTATTTAACCAACAAGTGTGTTAATGAAGGCGATTAATAATCGAAACTGTTTAAAGCACGAACGACCGATAGCGAGTGAGTGCCTTTAATAGTTGAGATTATTAATCGCCCATTAACAAACGAGTTGATTACAAAATTTTTTTGTGGACCACATTTTTTTTGTGGTTAAAAATTTGTAAAACTGCAGTATTACTAATTTTGTTGTGAATATTAATATAAAATAATTATATCAAGTACTCTAATTTGATTAATACAACTAACCTCCATGCAAAATATCATCAAAATGTCAAAATCGCAAAAACAGTTAATTAATGAAAAAGAGTGTATTAATCAAAAACAGTGTACTAATGGCTCTATTAATGCATCCGTTTTAAAAAAACAGTTAATTAATAAAAAAGGGTGTATTAATCAAGAACAGTGTATTAATGACATCTATTAATCCATCCTTTTTTAGGAAAAATAATTCATTAATATTGAAACTAACAAGCGGTCAACGAAAAAAATACATAAATTCATTTTTATTAATTTTTAATGAAATATTTTTAATCATCTTTAATTACATGGATATCAAATCTGCATACTAAAACCATGACAATACCCAAGAAACGAATTATTTATGTAAGAGTAATCTATTTAACTGGTATTACCATGTTTTCAAACAATATACGTTAAAAACATATTTTCAAGAAAAGCGCCCACTTTATGAGCATTCCACGTTTTCACGCCATTTTTACGATAAGGAGATCAATGCGTGAAAAATCTTACGCACTGCATTCTGAAAGAGTCTGCAAACACTAGAATTCGGGAAGGTATGCCTGGAAGAGGGGAGTCTAGACCTAAGTCCACACCAGGGATATATTAAAGATGAGACCCACAGGAACAAACTGCGCGATATTGAAGGACTCAGGAAAGCCGTTAAAAGCTCAATTCGCTGCATTCCATCGAAGGGGTTGAAAAACTCCGGGCTCCGCAGGGGTGCGCGATGACATTTACAGACAGATTAGAGATTTTTAAAATATCCAAAAGCTTGTCATATTGAAATTTGCAGTACGAGACAACGCTCGCCATCAAAACGCATGCAATTGAAGTAGTGGTTTTTCTGTTTTACATTGATATACTGAGCTGTAAATCCTACGGATGTATTATTGTTTCATAAAAAGTCACAGCTTTCAAAATAAAAAGCAATATGCTAGATGCAAGATCCCCCTAATTCCATAACAACAGGATTTTAATTTTAATGCTCGCTTAAATAAAACACCCCCTGCAATTCGTAATGTGGTCACATATATAAGAGCAGTTACTATGCAAAGCGTGATATATATCGCGGGTGTCCGGAATACCGGATTCACCGGAACCGTTCCAGCTCCCAAAGGACGTCACAAATCACAAGCAGCATTACATTGTGAACAACTCGTTCGACACCAAGCAGACTGCGACTCTACAAATCAAATAATCCCTGGTTAGCTTTTACAACAAAAGGGTAAACTCTTGCTTTGTGTTCTCCTTTCAGAATCTCGCCGAATTTGTAACCCAAAACCATGTAATAAGCGACGGTTCATCATAAATCAGGGTGCATTTTCATAAAAAGCGAATGAAGGTTTCGTCGTTACTAAAATTACATTGTCGGTTTGTAAGGATTTACAAAAGACAAACTCCAGGATTTGTGAAATTTAATTAGTCGTAATGTGGGCTAATCCACTTTAAGCCGGATAATCTACAAATAGGTCTAACGAGTGCATTAGCAACTTGATTGTTAAGTTGCTATTGTTCGAAAGCCTATAAGAGAACATTGGAATTACGTGCAGCGAGATTTAGGGTTTAGATATACTTTCCAAGGTGACTAGACGCAGTTGCTTGTCTTAAAATCAGAAAGTCAGATACTCTAAAGCAAAAAAAATTAAGAAGTTAAAATAAATGGAATAATCATTAATTGCCTGTTTTTTTCTGCTACAGCTACCTGCTAAGAAACCTAGAAAAGATGGTACAGTTTTTTCTTTTTCGAGAAGTTATGGTATATTCTCGTTTTCAACATATGTAATTTCTAGCTAACTATATAGGTGGCCTTACTCTAATTAGCATCATTTTAAAAATTGTTTCTAAATAAAAAAATTACAAAACAAATGTTTTTCATACAGAAAAAGATAAAATAAGGGATAAAAACTGTTTAAAATTACGTACAAAATATGTAAAAATATCTTAATGCTTCCAATAATACTGAAAGAACAAACGCAAACACTTACTCATGCAAATTACATTACTTTGCAAAAAACATCGTAGTCGGTGGGATTCGACCGTGTGCTCCCAGACGGAACCCGATTGCTAGTCAGAAGCCTTAATCGTTTGGCCAATGGCATGCTTCGTACGACAAATGGTTATCGGTGTATTATGAAGGACACGGTGGATAAAATCAGCCCGACAGGTTTATATATATATATAAGGATATATTATCATTAAAATAGTGTGGAAAGTAAGAGCTTAAAATTGAAATCCGCTAAAGCATTTTAGAAAACCCAGGCTAATTGAGAATTAATAAAAATATTCGATGCAATGCAGCAGCAAAAACGGTTAACTTCACAATTCTGTTTGTATCATTAAAATATACGATGATATAAAAAAAGTAATAAAAATTAGTGGTAGATCGTATATTACTAATTCTAATTGTCTTTTTTAGTTTCTTCACAGCAATATCGTTACCTTGCCAATATTGCTAAGTAATATGACTGTTATATCCATTAGTTCTAGTAAAATCCTATTAAAATCAAAATAATAGTGAAAGTTACTTACATGATTCCTCAGCTAAGTGAAGGGTAATCCATAACTGTATCCTTGAAGAAGCAGATTTTAGAAAACTATGTTAGTTCGTTAGATGCGACAGCAGAAACTGAAAAGTAGATATGAAATAAGTATTATTGCTAAGCCAATACCTTCATGGAATATGAAATATTAAAACTGGGAAATGCTAATACTTGTTACATCGTTGATAGCATGGGCATGGTTGAAATTAGAAAACAGGGAAATTTATTTCCTTAAATAGATTAGCGTGAACAGTTTTCTTATTTATGTTTCAATTACCACTCTCCGCTAACTTAATAAGTGACAACGCAATAGCAAACAACTTACGGTTTAAACTTGCAATGATTACGTGTAATTAAAATTCGCTCCACGTAGCAGTAGCAGCTTAGCATGTAAGTACATATTATTAAAACGGAACGCTGCTTTTGATTTACAGGGTTAATGTATGTAGTTTCATAAGTTCCGGTGTATTAAGTTTTGCGTTTCGGTGGAAACTTGACTAAACTATAGCAATTCTCGAAAACACTAAGAGCGCTCATTGTTATACAAATCGTTATTTGAATATAAAAATGCCATAACTTCTACTTTTGGCATTAGTATTTCGTTCTTAATAATATAAACCAATAAATTTGTTAAGTAAGGATAAGTTATATAACTCTTCTGTTATTGCTATATTTGCTTTTCTGGGTATTTCAGTTCAATATGGAATCAACTTAGGCAGTCCGCAGATAAGCATTTCATGTTCGTTATTAGACAGGGATCGTTAGAACTGCTTTATGTTCAATTTCTTTATTTTCTTTTTTTTTTTTTTGAGAACATGGAAAGTTGTGGCTGACCCTGGAAACTTACACTAAACTCTATAGTCCTCAAATTAGACAGCTACTACACGTTAATTAGAACGTAAATGAGGTGGTTTCAACAAAAGACAGCTATACGTCATATTACTAGAAGAAAATCCGTACTTCATGGGATCCAAAATATTACACTACTTGAAAAAGAAGATTTGAGAAAAATCTTCTTACTCAATCACTGCTCTTAAAATATAATTTCCTATACGTTACATTATGTTGAACCCATTTTTACTTCCCTCGTCTGAAAAATTTTTGCAATTTGTACAGGCCTCCAAGGGGACTTAAGCAATTTGAATTATTTCCAGCTCTGCATACTGGTCTACTACAATCGATTAAAAATGCGACTTTCCTAAAACTTGCCCGAACAATCGAGGTAGGCTGAAATTGATTGAAAACTCGTTTTTGGTATCCTCAGAAACCCTAAGATATGAATTTTTGTTGCAAAACAAATAAGGAATCATTTTTTAAAAACAATAATAGTCGAAATATTATCAAATCATATCTACATAAAATAACGTAAACGAAAATTTTAAATTTACTCAAAACAAAAATTTCCTTTAATATTTAATGTTTAAACAAAGTGGACGTGACTACCTCCCTGGACTTTCCCATACTGGAAACTGTTCATATCGTCTTTATTCAACAGTCTTTACAACATATCAAAATTTCAACTCGATGACTCACGGCTTCACCGTGATAAGCGTTTACACTTTCACGTAAATTGCGGGTAAATATAAAAGAATGTGTAGTTCAAAACGTGACCACCGAGCTTCTGTAGATGGCGCCAAGTGGACAAGCCGCCACTGTGCTAGTTTATGTATTATTTTCCTCAAAACGGCTGTAGCACCGAGGTGAAAAGTACCTGGAAATTATATTTTCTAGGGCATACAAAATCGATTTTTTTATTTTCACGGAAAAAGATTCTTTGACGCAAAAATATAACAACCGTTAGAATAAAAAAATTATTTTTCAAAAATAGAGGGGGAAGGGGGCCGGTGCGCTTACATATATCCACGAGTGTAATATTTTTTTGCATATTCATATGCTCCATTATGCACTGAGCAATTCAGTGAAAACCCCAGCTACCTATCTTGTTTTGTTTATTAATTAAAGGGGTTTAAATATTCAAACTTCAAAGCTTCGTAGAGGGCGCCACAGATAATTCATGAGATTCTTTAAAAAACAGATCGATAGCCCTTTTCGGGGTCTATCAGTGTATGAAGTTTAAACAAATTCCTGTGGCAGTTTTTGAGAAATGATTTTTAGAAAATTTCCAAAATTTTGAAAATTTGTAATTTAGGCCCCTTAATATTTTTTAAAACACTTTTTATATCACCTCATGTTAGCCTTCATATACTATTCAGAAAAAAAAATCAATTGAATCGATTCATCCGTTTTTGCGTAATAGGGCGTTAAACTCAAAATTTTTAAAAAATCATAGCGCCCTTCATTTTAAACCTAGCGAGTTCGGCAAAAAACTAACAGATCTCTATCGTTATCCGCGATAAAATTTTCAAAATTTTAATCACGAAAACAGTGATACCAAAAAAACATGCGTAACTTCCGCTTCCGGTTTCGGATTTTTTTGAAAAGCTTATTTTGTCGATGAATTTTCGATACAGCCCCGCATTCCAAAGCGCATCAAAATCGGAGCAATACTTTCGGCTGTAGGAGCGTCACCCACCCACACACCCACACACAGACAGACATTTTTAAAAACCACTTTTTTGGGTTCCTAGAGGCCCAAAACGGATATTTCTGTGAAAATCTCAATTTCCAAAATTTTCATGATTCCAAGACATCCCTATACCTATGGGTATAGGAAAGTAAAATCCACTCCACTTTTATATAATTTAGTGTTTTTATTATAGCAAAATAGAATCAGTAATACTCACATAGTACACTCTAATGGTAAAACAATGTTGTTTTACTTAAGGATTGTGTTCATAATGCTGTGACTCCATTTAGCTGGTTAAAATTCTCTTTTGGTTATTAAAAATCTCATCGGGAATATATTATTATTATATAAATAAAAGTTTTGTTTTAACTCCAAAAATTCAGTATTTTGACATTATGTCATGCCATGTTTCGGCCATATTGCGATTATTATTGCTTCTAAATCATTTTAATTTTGGAGCAAAAATTAAATTCAACCTGTTTTGATCAGCAGGGTACGGTTAAGGTCAAATAAAAACGACCACCATTTTGATATTCTATGTCATTTTCATAAATTTTGTCAGGCTTTTACTTGACAGTACCTTGAAAATTCGAATTCTTAATATGTCATTTTTAATTTTTATGTTTCTTGGGTGATTTAATACCAATTCACAATAGAATAAAGTACTGCCCAATTTTATTTGGCCGTAACTGTGCACATAGGAAAATTCGCATTTTTAATCAATCATAGCAGGTGAATGTGTAAAGGTGGAAATAATCCTAGCCCTTGAAAGTCCGTACACCCAACCACAATTTAAAATCGTTATGATTAAAAATTGTAACGATACTTGTATGTATTTCTTGCAAGTGAAACGCACTATAGAATAGTAGTGGCTCTGGTTGATTCTACACAAAATAACATGTAACTGAACCCTACAACATTTTTACTATACTCCTAATTATTGCCAAGTTTTACAATTTGAGGAAGAATTGTCATGGCATTCAAAATAGTGTTTAACCATTTGTTTTTAGGTTTACTAGACACCCGTTTAAAAAAATAGTGTAGTACCCCGGATGTTATTTTTTGCTGTTTAAATTGTAATAAATATTAAAAATTACACGAACACAACAAATTACTAATGAATGTATCTTCATTGAAAAAGAAAAGTTATTGGCTTTGCCGATAAAATTACTGTCTTGTCTGGTATGTGTCGTGACAATCACACATGTTTTATCCACGAGTAGTCCACCGATAACAACCGCTATCATCTCGAATCACAGCAATATCATCCAAATGTATGCAGCTATCACATTTTTTTATAAACATTTGAAGCATAGATAAGTTGAATTAAATAATTATATTTTAGTCAAAGGGCCTCCCCATAATGATACCTCCAGCTTATCGAAGGCTTTTTGCTGGGTCGGGAGGCTTACCTGTCCTAATGCCTCTTTCACACGAACGGTCTTTTCGCCGGCCGGTAGATTTACCGTCCGGTAAAAACCGTTTTCATCTTACTTTCTTCATAATTAACGGAACTCTTCAAGCTGCTTATGTAACCTTCCTGCACCGGCGGCGGTTAACTTTCCGTTCGTGTGCACATTTATTCACATGGAATTTAACGATATGCCGTCTGTCCGTATGAAATGTTCCGTATGATATATTATTAATTTGTCGCCTTTTTTTTCTCTAGACTGCAAATCTACCGACCGGCGAAAAAACAGTTCGCGTGAAAGAGGTCTAAGTGAGCTATGCCCGCTGAAGTTTAATCTCCTCTTAAGGCCCCCCTGCCGGATTGGTCATGGGTGAAAAATCATACTAAATTTCGAGTACAGGGTTATGGTTAGCAGCCTAACATCTATAAATACATACATATCGTAGCTTTCCCATTCGCCGGATTTCGACTCGCCGGAATTTGTTTCGCCGGATAATAATTTCACCGGAAAGCTATTCGCCGGATTGTAGGGTGCGTGTCATATAACGAAATTCGGCAAATTACTGTGTCCCGTTTTAGCCTATTTAGGTAAGTTGCAGTCTTTGATATTTTTTTTTCACTACTACGGCCGGTGTCGTCCCAACGATCAGCATAGTGTCCTCGAACTTGATATCCGGCAAAATGCGTTCCGGTCAAAAGACTTCTGGCGAATAGAATTCCGGCTTGATGGATTCCGGCGAATCGAATTCCGGCGAAACTAATCCGGCGAATTGAAACGGAGCCATACATATCGCTAAACACAATAGAGAGCATCGGAACCCTGACGGAAATCATTTAAGACGAAAACTGCAAAGAAAATGGACTAAGACGATATTGAACGTTAACGGAATTCAAAACAAACAATAAGAGATACTAGAAGAATTCCCAGAACGGAAAATTGTCATCTCCATAATTTTTGAAACAACGAATAAAGGAAATGGAGGGGGAAACAAAAGGCTACTTGCATTACTTTAGTGGAATAGATAAGAACAAAAGGGCCAGGTCATGTGTGTCTATTCTTGTAAATAAAAAAAAATTAATAAAATTTGTTAAATCGTGGGAACCAATTAATGAACAAGTGATAAAAATGACGATGCGATTTAGAAGTAAAAAAGGACAACTTCAAGGAGGTATGGAAAACGTTATCGAAGAAGTTCGAAATAGCTAGGAGTTAATAATTACTGGAGACATGAACAGAAAAGTAGGAAAGAGAAGAAATAACAAGGTACTGGGAGACACAGTCAACAGAAATGGTGAAAAACTTATAAATATATGTGAACCGTATGAATTACAAGTAACGAATACCTTCTTTAACCATAAAGATATAAACAAGTGCATATGACACCAATGTACCTTAAAACAAAAATCGATATCGACTATATGATTATTAAGCAAAACTCAAAACTTAAAGTTCACGATAGAAGAGTCAAACGATATGCTGATTGCAGCACAGACCACTGTCTATTGAATGCAGCCGTATACATTCCATATAGACAAACCTATCAAGAGCGTAAGGAAGAAATTATGAATATGACAAGAAATAATCTAAATGTATTCAATCTAGAGAGTTTGGAACACGAAAGTACAAGGTATACGAGAAAATATTAGCAGGACAACTAGGTGACGAAAATTGAACAATATAGGAAGAATATGAACATATAAACAGTGCAATAACAGAAGCAGCAAAAGAAGCCTTCCAAAAGAAGGATAAACCGCGGAACAAAAAAATATAACACCAAATAAGCAAACATAAAACACTATGTATATCGAAAACTACCACTAGGAGATCCGAAAATTAGAGAAAAATTCATAAAACTAAAGATAAACGTAAAAAAACGAGGTAATGAAAAATTGGACATTATAGACAAACAACAACAGGCCGGCTTTAAGGGGGTCGATCTACAATAGCCAACATCTTCACACTTAAAATCGCCTTGGAGAAGCGGGAAAAAAAATATAGAAACGCGCATAGAATAGATTTGGAGAAAGCATACGATAATGTCCCAATATCGCAGCTATGGAGAGAAATGAAAAACTTAGGAATCAACCGAACAATCACATAAGCGGTTAAACACTACTATATACATAATACTACAAAAATTTAATTAGAAAAACACTCTGACTACGGAATTCAAAACTACGAAGGGGTTAAGGTAAGGATGTTGTCTATCTCCCACATAATCTAAAATATAACGAGACACAGCCCTAATGGGATTGATACGTAAATGTAGTAACATGGGACTTAAGGTGGGAGAAGACAACCTATTCAGTTTGTATTTCGCTGTTACCAGATCGTAATTGCCGAAGATCACGATGATCTAATTATATGGTTCGCAAACTCCAGGAAAAGTATCGAAAATCAGGACTACTTATACATAAATATTGTTATTGTATTGACTTTACTATGCAAGCCAATATTATAATAATATCTAACAGACTGCTAAATTACTCCTATCTATTCACTTCAAAATACTTTAAATAAAATATTTGCCCTAATATTTTAATTTAATTCTTTGACTTGGCTAGCTCAGGTTATAACAAACATCTTATCTCAGGTAAGTACCTGCGTGAGAAGATTCTACCAAAATAATTGTACAAAATGATTGTTTATTGATAATTTATTTCAGAATGATTTTAAATCTTTCAACTGACACTGTCACCTTAGTAATATGACACTTAGCTGAATTTATATTTAATTAACACAAATAAGTTCCAATATGTTTAAAAAAGTAAGTATTTTTGTAAATAATTCATTATTCCACTGTTAATACCAATTGATGTTTATTAATTACATATACTTGGTTATCTTTCCCTTTTAAAATGGATCCAATTCTCCTGTAGAAAACAGCACAGATATAACCAAGCTATTTTGTTACATGTATTTGAATCTTCAACTAGAAACCCCACTTCAATTAGAATTCCAAGTGTTACAATGAACCAAACACAGCCAGGGTGTCACGCTACAACTCCAACACCCACCCAGCTCTCCCAGATGGTAGATCCTTTATTACATACAACTGCAAAGCCAAGATGTACTCTTCTTTACAGTAACCAACATGGTATCCAATTCTTCTATTCCATTCCATAAACACTGACCCAAAATGATGAATTTGTGACAGCAAGCCCAATGAAAATCCAATTCACAGATTGATGTCTTCACCTCAATTGTGACTGCACGAACTCGAACCAGCAATCCCCGTTCCAGGTTATAATTAATCCATTAATAAGTATATGCCAGCATACTCATTCAAATTATTTACAGGTATCTGCGTATTGACAGAAATCCATATCACAGCTCTTCCAGTCAAACCAGTTAGTACGGACTCATCTCACCAATTCCAATATTTATAGTTCTTCCTTTATTAACTAATTAGTCCCCTTATTCTTGCTAGAATATGTCTCAGTTTTAAATGATCAATGATTCGACTTATTATTAATTAGTTTTGTCTTTTGCACCCTCATATATCACACCATTAATAAACTTTGATTATAAAAGGGTTTATTTTATAACTTTTTCCTAATATAGAAGAATTATGTCTACATTTATTAGAATCTAAATCAGTTGTTATCTCATAATAAAGTGTACTATAGTAATCCGCAATGTTTACCATAATGTTTCAAACTAACATCCTGGATTACATTTTACTACATACAGTACATTTTCTTAATTAATCTGACTAATTCCAAGTAACTTATTTAAATATTAATTCATCCTATGACTTTCATATTGTTTCAGACTGTCTTATAGTTTGTTCCAATTATTTACTTATTAATTATAAATTGTTCTCTGTTAACTTCAATAACCATACATTTTTAATCCAAAGATAATATATTTTTTTATAGAACATTACTTTGTATAGCTATTTTATTTTAATGTTTGATTGATGTCAGCCTTGTAATTTTAATAATTAGATAGTTTTTCTATCCGAAATAACTTCCTATCTAGTAATTAATTTTTTTAACACTATATCGACAGTCCTGGTCTGCAACTATGACAATATTGATAAATGTAAATACTTAGCAGTTGACACAAATGAATGCCATCATCTACCATTGGAACTGGGAGATACAAGCATAAGAGGAGTTCAAAAATGCAAATATATAGAAGTTACCTTTAATAAAAATGGGACCAGCAATGACGAAATTATTGACAGGATAAATAAAAGTATGAGAGCAATTGGAGCATTAAATTTAGTATTTTTGAACAAAAATATTAGAAAATCAACCAAGATTCGTTTATACCACAGCATTGTAGAGAGTGCCGTACTTTATAGAGCAGAAGTGTAGGATTGAAATGAAGTAAATAAAAAGAAACTAATGGCTACAGAGATGGGCTGCAGAGAATCAGAAATAAAGAAATAAGACAGTGGATGAATATTAAAAGCATTGGTGACGCAGTCGAGAAAAGAGAATTAACATGGTTTGGGCACGTTAGGCGCTTAGCAAATAATAGATCGTCAAGAAAAATACAGGAGTGGATAGATCAGGACGTCGTAAAAAAGGTCGGCCAAGAGGAAGTTGGAAGTCGACGAAGTCAATGAGGCAATGAATACAGGAGGCTTAACGGAAGATGAATGTTTTGATAAAATCTAGTTAGACTTTAAAAGATCTAGTTATTCTATAGAGTAACGGCATTTTCCGCGTTAAATGTAGCATATACGTATAAAAAATCATTTCAAATTACATCAGGAATATATATATCACTTCTTCTATGCATTATTTCAAATATGATATATCGAATAGTAGCCAAACTCTAACTCTAAATGAATTCGGTTATTAACTTGAATAATATGTTTCCCCAACGAGTCTTCCATAAAAAATATTCGAAACCCATAGAAAAGCATGACAGCAAGGCGGTCTATATTGTTCCAGGCCATGACACTGGGCCTATAAAGTGACCTTTGAAATGGCCTACCACAATCTGGCAACATGGCTTTACCAACCTTTAACAAAAAAATTACCAGTTTTGGTCACTAAATGAACAATCTGTCAGTGCACTACCTACATCATTCTGACACATGCCAGTTGAACATAAATCTATAAAATCACTGCTATGTACATCATAGTGCGGCACTTCACTGTTATTTTCGATTTAAAAACAATTCCTAATGGGTAGGTACTACCTAATTCTCCATTGCTACTAATTTTGACTGAATCTAAAAAAGTAATTTCTTCAAAATAACCTCCCTGGGAGCTAGTGATATTACAGTCGGAATAAATCTCTACATCTTATTGCTCTTTTAAAGTGCTTTTCACCACAATACTAACCTTTCCAATCCGCCAGTTTTCTAAATGCAAAACTTCTCTCCATTTTTGTGTCACCGTTTTATTAGATGGAAACTCGAACACGCTCACATATGGAGCAACTGATGAAGCGTAAGTTGACCTGCAGCTTGGTACGTAACACTTCAAAGGCATTTCTTTAACTTATATGAATTGGCTTGTCTTCATAGTTTCTAATGTCAAATATATTTCAAACAAACAAAACTTAGTGTGTCTTGGAATGGCCTAGCACACAATCTGGCAACAGAGCCAGTGTCATGGCCTGGAACAATATAGACCGCCTTGATGACAGTCAATGTATTTACTTTAAGTTTTAATATGGAAACCTACTGAAATACCAACACAAATTTGAAGTTATCGAAATTCCACGATCAATATTTTTAGCAGTAGCAGATTCACATTACAATTAATCGCCTGGTGTACTATCTATCGAATTTGTACTTCCTTATTTTCTCATTTTGTTTACCGACTTACTTTATTGTCGCACTTTTTATTTATTTATTATCAACAATAATATCGCCAGTGCATTAAAATAGCCGATTAAATTTTGACGTTTTCTGTAAGAAATTTACGAGATGTATTCCTTGAGAGCAAAACATTCTGACAGAAAATCGTCAAAATTTATTCATGCTAGTTTACTTGCACGCGGGATGTTCGGTGTGATTATTTCCCGAATAGATAAAATTTAGTTGCTGAACCACCTTTAATAATCATGTTAAAATTATTCAGACCCGATTAAATTTTGACACATTTTTAACCGCGGTGAAATTTTGACGTTTGAATTTTTGTCATTATTAAACAGACAGAAATCATAGTGAAATAATAATTTCTATATCTATTGATCATCCCCGATACAGCAACTTCTCACGTGCGGGGTAGCAAACACAAATTTATTAAAATTCAGACGAAATTTTATTACCTACTCAAGAACAAAACGATGAGGGTGTATAGTATAGAGAGTAGATTTTTGAAGTCTCATTGTTGGAAAACACATTAATTACTGTTTCAGTTTACACATTTAAATGTCTAAATCAAAGTATTCTCAAAGTAAAAGCATAAAATCCTAACTGTAGTCCACCTCAAAAGGTTTGCAGTACGAGAAGTATAGGGTAATGTAGAGAGCAACAATCTGTATTTCCACGGATCAGCGTAACGTGGCAAGAAATTCGATTCTGCAAATTACGATCGTATAACCAGTTCACGATAATTCGTCCAATTTTTGGCCTATCTCCACTTTTATTCAACAAGTTATTCTCATTCCCTACATTCCACTCCATCCTGCCCTTGTTATAGCCCTACTTAAGCTGAATGACTATTTAATGACGGCCCACTTTACTTTTGCCATTTATTAATTTACAACTATTTAATTTTCAGCGAAGATTTAGTTGGTAATACTATAATTATTCAATTTTATCTCTATGCTGCCGGCCGCAACCTATTTCGCTCCCGCGGTCAGTTTTTAATCCCCCTACGTGAAAAGGGTGTAGGTAAGTTCGCTCCCAAATATTTTGCAGAAATAATCCCCTGTTAATGTTAATCCACATTATTGCTTAATATTATCGCCAAATATTTTTCAAAAATAATCCCCTGTTAATGGCATGCCATGTTATCGCTTAATGACAATAACAAACTTGTTAGTAATGAGCCTATTTTTCTGTATAAATATAAGAAAATGTACGGAATAAACAAAATCATTTCTTCTTTACACTTGGTTGAGAAAGATTTAAAATGGACGTAAGCCAAATTATTAGTGAAAAAGGAAAACCTATGTTGGTGGTGAATTCCTATAAATTTAATTTCCATAAATTATTGGCGGGAAATGTGAAACGGTGGCAGTGTATAGTAAGGAGCTGTAAATCATTTTTAAAAAGTGTGGGTGACGAAAATATGTTGGTTGATTCAAATTTGAATCATGCTCATGAGGCGATGGAAAACGCCGTCTTAAACAGACAAATTTTGAGCAACAGTTTGAAAAGAAAAGCAGCGGAAAACGTAAGTGAAAAGCCGTCGAAAATAATTAACCGTGTGCTACTAAATAATGACGTCGAAACAATCACAACAACTGATATGCAATATATTAGAAAGAATATCTATAACCATAGACGAAGCTTTCTACCAGCCTTACCAACTAGCTTAGAAAACACTCAAGAAGTCTTAAGCAATTTAGAAATAAAAACCAATAGAAATGAAGATTTCATGCTAACAAATGATATAAACTCTAAAATTGTGATGTTTACAAGCGTGACAAACTTGAACTTTTTAAGCACTTTAGAAAGTTTATATGTGGATGGAACATTTATGTTGCCCAAAGTTTTTCTACCAATTATTTACCATACATGGAATATGTAATGGTCATTACATGCCTTTAGTATTTTTCCTATTACCGGATAAAACAACAAAAACTTATGAAAATTGCTTAAACATTCTTCTCAACAAGCTACAAGAAATGGAAATTGCACTAACATCAAAATGTGTTTACATAGATTTTGAAATGGCAATACATTTAGCATTCCAAAGAAAACTTCCACACGTTGTGATTAAGGGTTGCTTATTTCATCTAACCCAGTCATGGTAAGATCTTACTTTTTATATTTTATCAAAAAATTAATTATTTTGTTCCATTGCTGCAGGTGGCGGAAAATTCAGCACTTAGGACTTACTCAAGATTACAAATCCCAATCAGATATTGGAAAATATTTAAATTTCGTATTTGGCCTTCCCTACTTACAACCAGCCGATGTGGGAGATTGTTTCTGCTTTGATCTTGCGGAAATTTTGCCACAAGACAAAAAATTGGAGATTTTTAATAACTATTTGGTGGAAACATATATATCAGAAGATTCTCTATTCCCGCCAGAAATGTGGGCCGAACATTCTTCAGCAAGGACGAGATCAACAAATGCTTGTGAAGCTTTCCACAGCAGATTCAATGGGTCGTTTTACGCTGCCCATCCAAATATTTTTCAATTTATTGAAGTGTTGAAAGAATTTCAAGTCGAGACATATGTAAAAATAAACAGTGCTCATAAAATTAAAAAAGTATACAGAAGGGTAGAAATGCAAAAAATTAAATTAATTGAAGATCATTTGGCCAGCTTCAAAACTGGAGCTATTACAAAAATTCAATTTCTTGAAAAATTGTCAAGATATGTAAAGAAAAATTAATTAATTTAAATTTGATATATTTTGAATATAAGTTTATTCCTGTTTTGTTATTGTCATTAAATGAGTAGTTATCGTTTTTACCAAGAGTTTTGCTCACATTAAAATTATATTAAATGTCTTGTATGTATAATATTGTATGTAATAATATAAATATTGGTAAAATAAAATATTGGTAAAATTTTAATCTCTCGTAATCTACTTATTTACGTTTTAATCCTCGGGAGCGAACTTACCTATGCTTCGGGAGCGAACTTACCTATGACCTTTTTCAAAAACTGACCGCGGGAGCGAACTAGTATGCGCCGATGCTGCCAAATACACTACGGAATTAACATTGCATGTATTTATGTATAATAATTTTATTTACAACTTTGTGAATTCGTATGCTTTTAATGTATCATATTTTGATGAATCTCGTAAGCAAATCATATCTTTCCTGTTCTTTATGACAAATGTGTCATAAGCTGTGTTTGAGTCATATAAGTCCTGGTATGTATTTCAACAGCAATATCAAAAGATTGTCCTGAAAACTGAAATAGCATGTTATTATATTCTCAGGGAATGTGGCACATCCTCACAGCACTGCAGCTTAAAAGGATTATTGTGCCCCAGCTATTTCCTATGACATCTAAGAAACCTAGAATATCATCAGTTGTCAAGTTCCTAGTTTCTTGCGGGTTCAGCTCTATGGCTCCAAAGTGAATTTGTTTCTTTGCTGACAAGGTTTCGAACTGACATAAATGATGAGAATGAACGTTTCCTCATCCTCCTCACACCACCTGTATATTAGATAATCTCTCAGCCCGATAACGGGGAGTCCTATTCAGCTGCAAAGCTTGTTCGTTGACTATGTCAATCTCTCTATCGTTTTATGATTATCCCACGTAGATTCTGATCCGATTAGGGTATCTCTAAATAGTTGTTTTGCAAAACGTTTGCCATTTTAATATTTCTGTATACCCTGGTGTTCCACTGTAACTAAAATAATCCTGTTGTGTTTCGACTGTTTTACCTCTATTAAACAGGAATTTACTTCTGCGGTTTGTATAGCCTTTAACGCTGTCTGTCTGTCATTTAAAATATATATCCGTGGGCTAGTATAGTTTCTCTACACCATATTTTGTATGCAGGTTAGTATACCTACTACTTCAGCTTGGAATACGGTTATGTGGTCACCAAGATTGATATTTCAAAGCTATTTGCTGTTTTGATCCAACTAAAACGAGACTGACGCTTCATGACTGCCTAGATTCTCAACTTTCTTATCTATATCCCCTTGCAAGATTTTAGTCTGGTCGAGTTTCCTGATGCCGGGTATTTAGCCAACTCTGTCTGATAGAATGCTAAGCATGCGGGTTTTCTACCCTCTATATGCCTCGTCCTAGGTAATGTTCTTCCTAGACAGGTTATCCTTAATCTGTAAGCCGGCAGTACTGCCTCCGTTTCTACTACCATATGTATGTAGAGATGGGAGATTAAGCAGTACCTTCATGACTGTCGTGGGTGTTCTGGTCATACCCTAGCTATATCTAGGCAAGCTAAAAGTATTAGTTTGCCTACAGGTATTTAAAAAAAACGTTTGCCAATGTTCTATGAAAACTATCTTCACTTGTTTCCATAAGTTAGGTATGTCCATTCGCTAAACTGGCTCTGCACATTGTATACCGGGTGACAATGAGACTAGGGCCAATCTTATATCTTCTTTATTTATGAATAGATTTAGATAAAATTTTATACCAAGATACTACCCGTTATTTCTGATTGGCCCATAGATATAGTCAAAATGGCTGACTTCCGGTTTTACCGGAAATTATACTAATTTTAATTTTTTAAATAGAACACCTTGTATATTTTATGTTTTTCTGAATCTAAGAGTCAAATTACGTATAATAGTATTGTCAAATTTAATTTTTTTATACAAAAAAGTATTTTTTCAATTTTTATTTTTTACCATAGAAGGCCTTGACTTGGAAAAATCTATTCCAATTGACTCTAGCAACTCTTAATATTTTTGCCGCCCGCCACCTTCTTGGATGTGCTTTAGGTAATTTTCGTTATTTAAAATAAATTTGCAGACCTATTAATAGTAAAGCTAGCTAATACTAATATACTTTAATCAATTTCCTCGAGCCCAAATGTCTCGCGGCCAAGTGGCCCTGCGCCCAAGTGTTTTCGCGCCCGAACGGCAGCGCCCAAACGGCCGCTCCCAAATGTCCGGCTCCGGTATTTTTGCTTTAATAACATCGAAATCTAACTACGTAAGTATCCATACTCAGAGTTTGCAATGAAATAATCTCCCGTTTTGACATTTACATAAGTATTCGACGTCTGCCGATACTGATTTTGACGCAAAGGTAAAAGTTTGCGTTACCGTAAGAACCTGAAAAATATTTTATTCGCAACCATATATGTAATGTTAACATTCCTGACCTCATTTGAGTGGGGGAAGTCGTACATTTCAGCCCGCTACTTCCCGCACTCACTTCTCGCGCAAGTGCGGGACCGACCGCTGAGTAGGTAGGGACACTGGGAATCTCGTTGATCCATTCATGCGCGTCACAACCTGACGTATCATAATATAATAATTTTTCCAATTATTGTTTAGAATAAAGTGGTTGCGAATAAAATAGTATACAAACCTCGACAAGAAGTTTCTTTAGTCTCGAGATAATAGCTGATTTCGACGCTTCGCGTCTCAATCAGCTAACTAATCTCTCGACAGTAATGAAACACTTCCCATCTCGGGCTGTAATATACTATTTCCGCAGGTTATCGCACCTACAATTGTAAATTTACTTAGTATCATATTATTTGGTTATTGGACAAAAATTTATTTATTTTTAGTTTTGAAGTACCTATTTTTAATAACCAACATTTAATTCGTTATGCAATCATTTGGTAACGTTAAAAATAGTTGTTTTATTATAGTAACATTTAAAATGTAAGTCATACTAGCAACGCCCAATCACTATTTAGTATTTCCAAAAAATCAATCAATGAAACTCATATTACAACAAATACATAGTCGTCTAAACTCTATCTCAATTGGATGAAATTAAAATCAATTGAAAATTGTAATATATTCGTTTACTTATTTCAACTTAAAGCCTAAACGCATATTTAAAAAATGTAGCTACCTAAATATTACTAGAGAGAAAGATTGATCAGTTTCGACTTCCCTTCCGTAATCAGTGTACCTGTAAATCTATAATTTATAATTTGCATGATGTGATGATGGACTAAGACAAGGAGGTGTCATGAGCCCGACCTTATTCATATTGGTGTTAGATGACGTTATCAAAATGGCAGAACGCAAGATCCGCAAAACACACATAGGGTATAATAGACTAACTCCAGTTTACTTCTCCGGGTGTGCATTCGCAGATGATCTCATGATAAGCGCACCCACAGAAAGAGATCTACAAGCAAACCTAATGATATGGGATAAAGAACTTAAGAAAAGGAACCTGAAGATCAACACCAGCAAAACTAGGGTGATGGTAATAGGGAAAGATAATATAAACGCCAAGATTAATTTGAGACAAGAAGAAATACAGCAAGTAAACGACTTCAAATACCTAGGAATAATATTAGACAGAGAGGGAAATATGGAACAAGAAATAAAAGAAAGACTAAACAACGCAGCAAAAATATATCACAGTTTGAACAGAGCACTAATAAGGAAAAGAGAAATTAGCAAAAGGACAAAAATCACAGTATACAAAACCATCTTCAGGCCAACCATTACCTATAGGAGTGAAAGCTGGGTACTAAACCAGGCACAGAAGAGTACAATACAAGCTATGGATATGAAATACCTAAGAGCAGTCAAAGGCATAATAAGAAAAGATAGGATAAGAAATGAAGTAACAAGAGAAGAACTAGGAGTCGAACCAATACTAAACACATCGAAAAGAACCAACTGAAGTGGTTTGGACACCTCAATCGAATGGGAGAAGACAGACAAGTGAAACGGATATGGACAACAAAAATACAACAAAAAAGGAAAAGAGGAAGACCGAAAAAATCATGGAACGACGAAGTAGCTAAAATACTGAAGGAAAGAAGCAAGACGTGGAGCGAAGCAACAGCAATGGCCAAAGAAAAAAAGAATGGACCAAGTTCGTGCACCAAAACTCATAAACTCATAAGTTCATAAGTGAATAATAAATGATTGTTATTTGTACACCTTACACCTTAGGGTAAAAGGTTATCGATTATATATATATATATATATATACAGATTGTCCGGATTGTACTCGGGACATGGGAAATTAATGAGTGCAACAGGGAGAAACAGATAAAATGAGTAGGTATGACAGAGACGAAACATATCCAAATTTATCAATATACCAATGGACACTTTCAAAACTTTTCATGGATATACAAGTTTTTAAAATAAATTTAGCTCAGCTGTCATTAAAAGTTAAGCACCGGTTTCTTCGAAATTACAAACAATTCTGGATATGCCTGTACGTGCAGGAATGGGACGATTTTCAAACGCAGTTATAAATAAATTTATAGTTTCATTAATTGAGTTCCCAGCATAAATCCATTTAATAATTTGAACCTTTTCTGCTACCGTGTACCACATTTTGAAATTTCTAATGACAGATGCGTTTAATTAATTTAAAATATGAGCATCCATGAAAAGTTTTGAAAGTGTCCATTGGTATATTGATAAATTTTGATATGTGTTATCTTTGTCATACCTACTCATTTTATCTGTTTATCTCTGTCGCACTCATTAATTTCTCATGTCCCGAATACAATCCGGACAATCTGTATATGTATATGATGTGTTTCCTACATTCTTCCCTCACGTTGTTCAGAATTTCGCAGTCTTAGTTCTTGTGAAAACAGTTTCCATAATTTTATTGTTAATTCAGAAGATGAAAAATGTTTCGATGCTGATTATGATAGGTCTCTCATTTATCTACCTACTAACTACGATTTTTAATTTTTTTCAATGTTTACTATTTTCTCAGCAGTTATTTACTGAAAACTAATCAAAATTTTTAATCGATAATATAATCAATATTGAGAAATTCCAAGATTTCTTCGCGTCAGTAAATAGGCAAGACATACAAGAGTTAGGTATATAAAATATCGATCATGTTTCCATTTGTAGACTTGATCTAAAATTTAATATTAATTTAAAGATACACTACTAGTGACAAACAACCCACTTTCCGCAAAATTAATGATTAAATATGACTAAAGTTTTAAATGAAATTAATAAAGGAAGCACAGCTTTACACATATTTTAATAAAAAATCAAATATTAGAGACATTACTGAGTACTCATTCACTATCAAGGCGCTATTACTTTAATTATTTCTGAATTTCACAATTAGTTACAAATGAAGGAAACTTGTCGAACAATATTAATCGGGTCATAGTTATAGCTGATTCTGATGTTCTCTTCGGTAAGAAGAGGCCATTATGTAGCTTTAATTCACGTTAAGGAATCGTTAGCACTTAATGTCTGGAGGCTATCACCCATTTTCCATTTCGTTGAGCTAAATGCTATGAGGAAGCGCTAGATAAATTAGCTTCACATATAACTACGACACAAATTGCTACTGGCTGGGTCTTAGTGATCTCGAAGAAAGAGCAATTACCAGAAGTTACCGCGACAATGACTTATGTCCCCAGAAAATGAAGTGTTGATTTTGTTTATAGCTTATCCGTAGTAAACTCAAAGATTGGATAAATATTTACAAACTAGCAACATATCTAAAAGTAATTTTTGTGCTTAGCTCACTGCAACCAAGGAAATAATTTTTAAAAAACTTTGATTTTTACCGAATCAAATATAAAAATTCATCTGAAATAGACAATAAACTTTTTCTTGCAGACAACTAATTTCATTATTTATTAAGAAATTCACGCTCTCTCATTAATAAAAAGTAAATATTTATAAATTATAAATAATATAAAATTTAAATTAAATTCAACTTTAAATTAAGTATAATGAAACTCGAAAAAATTGGAATATAAAATTCTTAAGATCTGAAATAACTAAATGAAGAACAGTTAATTTTTAATTTCAGTTTTCATTTATGTAACTCACAATTCTTTATTCTTAACATTTGAAAGGTATATAATTTACTTGAATTTAAATGCTCTTTATGTCGCAGTGCAGGATATATTTTTAAATATTATGTACAATGAAATATCGCTTCTGATGAGATTTATAAAGATTAACCTAAAAATATATCTTTTATTATTCTCAATATTTATTTTAAAAGGTTTTATACAGAATTGTATTATAAACATTTATTATTTAAACGGTTTAAATATTGTTGACTCAAACGTCTGTCAGATTGCCATTGACATTCACTTTTTCTGAGTGGCTCAACACCATTTTCTCCCTAACGATGCGTTTTGCCAATTTTCGCTTCATCTGGTAGTTCCCCGTATCATTTCCATCACTTATTCATGGCATTCTTTCCCTAATTTCTTTTCGCCAGTTTTCGGTAAATCAGCTCTTTACACTATTTTCCCCTTTTCTTGATAGTATTGCTGCCTAATGTCTCCTCGGATGATGTTTAATTTTCTCTCTATGTTGTTACCATATATAGTGTTGGTTTCGTCGATATTTCTTTGAAAATTATATTGTTTTCTGCACTTTTCTATTTTTTTCAAATTCTATCTAACTAGTTTGTTTATTATACCTTTTTATTTTATGTAATAACTCTATCCTTATTCCTGGCCTTTCTATGAAATGATCATTATCGGCATCGGCCTCTCTGGCACTTTTAATATTGGTATTGTTCACTTCTTCTGGGCTAGTATGTGGTCCATTTGTTGTATTGTTTTTGCATTTGGTACCATTAATGTTTCTTGGTGACTGGCTTTCTTTTCAAAGTACGTTTGACGGCGAAATTTATTAACTTTTTACTTACCTCGTCTAAAAAACGAAGGAAGTATTGTAATCGTGAAAAAATCACCTTCCAAGAGTTCTTCAGATATTCACGTTTCAGGTTCCTAGATGACGAGAAACAGGTTTTCTCAATTTCGTCTGTCTGTCTGTGGCTGATATACCTCAAGAACTATTTGTTGGAGAGAGATCATATGTTGCATGCGGATTAGGTCCTGTCATAAATCCAAGAAATTTGCGGACAGAGTAAGCAACTTAAAAAATAAAACCTTGTGCTTTTACTGGGAAATAGATAACGGAACCCTACAGATACAGGGTAAATGTTGTCAAAGAGACAAAAAGGGTGAAAGACAAATGCGTTGTATTTAAGACAGCAACGTGGACGAGTTCTCAGTGACCGCATGCAACGAATGGGCCATTCTCCTGCCGATAGTGTTTTTTTATATAAAAATTGATGTAAGTAAAAACAACTTCCGGGATTGGACGGTATCATTATTGAGGTAGAAGAACTCAACGTTTCGCTCACTTTCGTAAGGGGCTTCATCGGGAGGAAAAAGCAAAAAGAGCATGGTAACGCAACGTGTTAACCATGCCAGAGGCGAAACTGTTTTGCAATGGAAGGTATAGAAGAGCACAGTAACTCAACTTGTCAACCACGTCAGAGGCAAAACTCGACTAACAATCGGAAGGAGAAAGGCGAGAATTTATAGGCAAGCGCCGTCGCGGATCAGCAAATACCGTCGCGGTTTAATGGCGGTGAGCGGGGCTTAGGAATTAGCACTTTCCACATAGAAGGAAGGGGAAAGCCTTCGTCCCGATTGAGATTGTTAGGGTGTTTGTAAATCTCAATGACTTCGCGAATATTTCTGCTAAAGAGGAATGGAGATTTGCAGATGAAGAAAAGTTTCATCAAAAAGGATCTTGTAACAACCCGCAAGAAATTGCGTTATAATTATAAACCTTATAGATTTTAAGTTCTCAGGAAAAAGAATAAATCAAAGCCGCTCCTGCATAAATTAAATTCATAGCGAATGCAAAAGTTCCAGTTGGCAAGAACGCAAAACGTTATAATACAATAAGCACAAAGTATTGAATTACATCCGGTGCCGGTAATTCAGAGAATAGAGAATTGTCGAATTGACATTCAGGCAAATCCGCGTGAGAAATGCAACATTGCAAATCCAAGAATCCGCGAGTTCTAATTCAAAAATGCTATCTTGCAAAACGGGAGAGTACGAAAGACATTCGTTTTTGTCCCGAAAGAAAATTACCTTTTGGGGAACGCGAACGGGACAGGCAGTCTTACCGTATCCCGCGAGATAATAACTAATTACCGGCAAAAGCCGTTTCGGGCGACCGCGTCCCGGCGCCATGCCGCGAGCCGGGCGAAACAACCTAAGTCAAAATTGAAAGTTATATTCAAATCGTTATGTGACTAGTGCATGTGACAAGCCACTCAAAATTCAAGGATTGCCAACCAGGAGATCTAAAATCTAGCCGAACATATTTAAATTATTATAACTGAACACGGTCGCGCCGTTTAAACTAAATAATCAAATCAAGGGGAAGTAGCCAACGCAGGAGTAACAGGTCAGACGTAATTGTTGTTATTTTATATTAACCAACTCAAAGGGCCGCCGCTAGATTTATTCTATTCCTTCCAAAACAATTTTAATGTCATAAACTTTAAGCGTAATTCCGATCCATTCTATTCACGAATCTGTAGCAACTTAAGCTTATAGCCGCTTGGGCGTACAACCATTGTAATTGGGCAAAATTGATAATTGTTTTCCAATATAGTGTTATAATATTCTTTGGCGTTTTATTTTATTTAAAGTAGGCTTTACCACCCCTAAATTAAGAGCAGGGTTCAGCGATCGAGTTAACCTCCGAGGAAACGTAACTTGTGGTCTAAGAGGGAAAACTACCCCTAAGATCACCCTAAGGGTTGCAGCCCCTAACATAAGGGTTGCAATACTTTACAATCTTATGGCCAGTATCACGTTGGTGTTCGGCGATGGCTGATGATGAAACGAGACCCGACTTGAAACAGCACCGGTGCTCAGAGATGCAAGTTTTCACTGAACGTCCTGTTTCACCAATGTATACAGCATTACAAGAGCAAGTAACTCTTTAGAGGACATAGTGTTTAATTTATCTTTAACTGAAGGAAGAACCTGTAAGATTTGGCTCGGGGGTTTGAATACTGTTTTAATGTTTTGTTTTCGAAGAAGCTTTCCAACGCGATCAGTGACTTGGTGGATATAGGGAAGAAACACGCAGGAGAATCGGTTTTTGGAGGTTTGGGTGGCTTTGGATGAAGATGGCGATTGATGGCAGACTCTATATCCCTAACACGGTAACCGTTGTCCCTAAGAGCTTTCGGAATGTGGTTTAATTCAGTGTGGACATTATCGGGTTAGGATATGGAAACAGCCCGGTGTACAAGCAAATTGATGACGGAAAGTTTTTGTGTAGGATGATGGTATCAATCGGCATGCAGATAGCGATCAGTGTGAGTGGGTTTGCGATATACAAAATGACCAAGTTTGCCACTGGATTGGCGAAAGACCTGTACATCTAGAAAAGGGAGGGAGCCGTTACTTTCTATCTCCATGGTAAAGTTAATGTCTGGATGTCGACTATTGAGATGATTTAAGAAGACGGGTAACGTGTATTTACCATGTGGCCAAATAATAAAGGTATCGTCAACGTATCGAAACCAAACCTTGGGTTTCAATTCTGAAGATACCAGAGCTACGGTTTCGAAAGCTTCCATAAAGATATTGGCAACGACAGGTGAAAGAGGAGAACACATGGCCGCAGCAGAGATTTTTTTAAAGAACTGGCCTATAAATTTTCGCCTTTCTCCTTCGGATTGTTAGTCGAGGTTCGCCTCTGACGTAGTTAACACGTTGAACTACCTTGCTCTTCTATCCCTTCCATTGCAAAAGAGTTTCGTCTCTGGCGTGGTTAACACGTTGAGTTACCGTGCTCTTTTTGCTTTTCTCTCCTGATAAAGCCCCTTACGAAAGTGGGCGAAACGTTGAGTTCTTCGACCTCAATAATGATATGGTCCAATCCCGGAAGTCGGTTTTTTACTTAATGACAATGGCCGTGAGAGCCTCCGAAATCAAAAATTGATGTAATTTGCATTATCAAGCGTTTCGTATTATTGTTTCAGTATTATTACGAACGTTAAGATATTTTGTTCCCTATTTTGCATTGATTTCTAAATGTTCACTGGTGAGAGAAGTTCTACGTAAAGCCCTTTACAGATTTTTTTATTGGTGTAATCGTTTTCTATGAACAACTTATTTCCAAGTGTATGCTTAGTTTTCATCATCGTGATTGTTCTTTCAAATGTTTTGATCTCCGCGATTTTCTACCCCTTACTTCTAATCTTCTTCTTTTTTGTATTTTCTAATATTTAAAACTGTATCTTGATTGGCTTAATCATGCTTCGCAGAGCTTTTTGTTTTCCCCACTGAATTTCTCTTTCTATCATTTCCTCTTTTAGTTTTCGAACTTCTTTAGGGTTTGCTTTTAGCTCTTGATTATTCTCCTGCATTTCCTTCCGTAGTCTTTCTATCGCCTTGAGTTTCTTCTGTGGCTCTTACCGACGATATGATTGTTTTCTTGCTATGTTGGAATATTTCTAATTCCTTCCCTTCCTTTTAGCTGCTTATTTTCCATCTAAAGTACTCTTCTAATGTTTTCTCTTTTTCTTGGTGACGGTCTAGTATAACTCATTTGGCACACTTTCGGTAAATCACACTTCCCTAGATGATAGTATTTTTGCAGCTATTCGCAACACTGTCTTGTCTTTAACCTCGCCTATATCTTTCTCACATATACGCACTTAAACATTTTTTTATAGACAATCTTCAATCTCCCCACCAATTCAATACATTATTTTTTAGGCACCCTTTCTTAAAATCATGCATTACTGTCCAATTTTTAGACCAGAAAATACTTCATTACAGGACGATTTTGGAAAACTTTTCTTTATAGGACCATTTTGAAAAATTTCCGCTTTGATTGGTTTGTAATATTAGGTAGATATAAATAAACTACAAATCTATTTCGATTTTTACGAAAGTATAATGCTTGCTTGTTATTGCAATGTTTCAATATTTAGGTGAGATTAAGAAAAAAAAGGTACACTGGTACCTAAAAATGTTCTACGTCACTCATCCGGAAATGTTCTTTACAGGACTTGTGGGCTTTCAGGCCTCGCTTTCGGTAACGGCCCAAAATGTGCCTAGGCGTTCTGTAAAGATACGCTTCCCAGACTTGTTAGTAAACTACTATTGCAGTTTGTTGCTTTTAATTGTAAAATCGTGTGGCAGGAATCCAACGAATTCAAGTTCAGAGAGTCCTCTACGACCAGAACAGGTGGTAATTAAATATTCGTAAGCAACGATACTGAAACGAGGACGAGCTTCTTCATGTATACTCCGCATTCTACTACAAATTTGAAGTGACACGTTCTCAAGTACTGGAATTTCGGTAGTTTGTTCGTAATTGCACTTGGTAGAAGTCAGACCAACTACAATACTGGATAATATTAGGCGTATTGTCGTCATTCTGTCCGTGGTCATTAGGAAAACCAATAATAACGTTCTTGATAAAATGGTCGTCTGTAAATAGAACCAAAAGGTTGAATCGAGAGTCAACATTAAAATATCTCTGGCCGAACAGCAAGTGAACTGGTGCATCTTGTTCTGAGAGATCCTGCTCTCGCTGGAGATAATAATGGTGCAACGGTTTCCTACAAAGAATAATTGAAACAGGTTTTTGTGGAACTCCTACCATCTACTCCATTTCTCCCTTGCCGATTTTTAACTTTTTATAATCACTAGTACACCTTCTTCCAAATAATGGATGACTTCGAAAACTTTCCTATGCGAACACTGTCTCAATGGAAAAATTCTTGGTAGAAACACATCAGCTTAGTGGCGGTAATTATTCACACGGTCATACGTACATATCGCCTATTTCATGATTTGTATAGACATGCATTATAAAAGAAAACAGGGGACAACAGTTAATTTATTTCTAAAATCCAGCCCCATGTAGTGACACACTATACTGGGCCAACAACTGATATATACGTATATGTATATATATATATATATATATTAATTTGTTTTCTATTGATCCTACATATGTACTATCATTTTCAATCATTTACTTTAATGTTACCTTTTACGGACACAAAAAGGGACGAAAAATAAACATTTTCCAATAAAAGTCAGTAGAATTAGCTTTTGCTGTGGTTAGGGTTACAGTGTCAATATGGTAGACACTGAATACCAAGTAAGCAATATTAACATTTCGTTTTATTTATTTTATGCTAACGTTTTGTTCAACTACTGTTAATAATATTTCTGTAGAGCTGAACGTAAAATTAATAATAGCTACAGGGGGGACTTGCGGTTAAAATATCTTTATCACTGTCAGCAAAAGCGTGGTTGTAAGGGGCGGACATATAGAAAATGGCTATTATTCACCAAAGAGAAGCCGCAATCAGCCATATAATAGTGAGTTGAACGCTGATGGTGTCAGGTGGAGTCCGATTTGCATATTCAGATTGGAATAGTGGATCTCTGCATACTCGAGGGTTGTCCAGCTACGATGTTTAATCACACCTCCACTGCGCCGCAGTAGCACAATCCTTTCAGGCGTAAATCACCCTGGCCGAACTGTTCAATGATGGAAATGTGGGGCCGAACTGACAACTGATAATCGTTAATCGGGAAACAAATTACAGCATTGTAATTCGCGAAGCAAAAACGAGAATTCTGTGATTAATTTAAAACCATTGTGCACTTCGCCAGACGTCAGCAGCCAGGATCGCGTTTAATAAATAAACGTTCTCAAACAAAAAGAGAAATGATTCCGGCGAAGGCAGCGGGAAAACGAGTTGACTGCTCAAAGCAATAACTTCATTTAAATTTTCATTGCAGCTGTACTGCGTTCTATTATAGCTAAGGTGCTTAATAATTTTACGTCGTTTTCAGTTAGAGCGGCAGCAAACGACAACTCGAAAAATGTAAAATATAACTATACTGCTTCTACTACGACCAATCTAGAGAGTACAATTTAAAATTGTTGCATCTCATACTTTTATACAGAAAGCTCTAGCATATGAACGTATTAATAAACCATAATTATTATTTCCATGCAATATGAGTATAAATCTGATTACAAATGTTGCAATTGTTTCTTTGTGGCCATTTTTATAGAGCTAGGAAATTACGTTTACTATAGAAAATACGTCCAAAGATAGTGTGCATACTGTTATTAAATTTTTAGCCGCCGAAGAACGTCAACCACTAGATATCTATGGAGAATGAAAACTGCCTATGGTTACTATAGTTATTCTCGCATAGTAGCGTTTAGCGGATGCAGAAAATTTCGACAAGTAAGAGAGTTGACTAAAGGCTTCGCTCATCTAGGACATGTTCGAGTTGCAACTTCTGATGAAAATGTGAGGCTTTTGAAAACTGCTTTACCTGCAAATAGACGCATTAAAGTCACATTACTTTCTGAAATCATGAGCATCAGTATAGAAAGCGTTTGTTCCATTATTCATACTCGTAATATCACAAAATTGATTAAAACAATTACAAAGAGGCAGCGATTCACTTCGGACGTGGAAATGCAGACTGCCTTTCGAAAATAGTTTCGTCAACAGCAACAAGAAATTTACTAGCAGAGAATCTGTAGATTAATATAATATAACACTGGGCTCATACCTTAATATTAAGAGAGATTTTTTTTAATTGAGTTACTAGATATTATGCTACAGCCTCCAAACGTGTTTCTATTGAGCAATTCTCGTATTTATGCATTTTATCATGATACAAATCATATTCAGTCTATTTGGATCTAGCTTGTAAACCTATCCTGTTATTTGGGATCTAAGAGATACTCTACATTTCTCTCCGATCACACGGTTGCCGAAGACAAGCTAAAAATAAAACTGTTACTTTTAAATTTATATACTACCAAGCCGAAAATTTATCAGGCTGATAAACTATTACACTATACACTTTAAATTTCCATTTTTTTTTGTACCTGAGTAAGCCGAAATCCTAGCAGCTGCGTGGTTATTGTAAAATAATTTCATTTATACCGAGAGCATAGGATCTGCCTGCTTGTCAAGCTAGATTATGGATAATATTTTACAAAATGATTATATGTTAAATATAAAGAGATAACAGCAATAATTAGCTAGACTGCAGCAGAAAAACAGCTAAAAAATGTATCTTTTAAATTTCTTTTAGTAAAACTTTAATTAAAGTAGAATCCATCAATCATCTTCCAATTTAAAGAGATTAATAGTTAGATAACCACCGCTGCTTTTCAAACTACCATTACAATAGTCTATAAAATTTTACTTTTTGTATTAGTGTTATCGCTTTCAGTGCACTGCTATTATTTAACAGCCATTAACCCTTAAAATCAGTTTACGGAGTTAACTGACGTCCAGTGTTCAAATTAATAAAAATATTAGTAAACCACAGCAATAACAATAACTTCGCAAAGGCGCCTTTCCGATAAGGGGCTGTCTAATAAGTAAGACAAACCCGGTAGGCCGTGGTTTTGTTTAAAAAAAATCAAATACTAAATCCCAGACATAATTTTGTTGACAGATAGTTTAATTTTCAAGCCACATTAATTTTTTAATTGATTTCAAAAATAGAAGCAGAGGCAAAAATGTGAGTTCCTAGCAAAACGCATTATTCGTTATTATAAAACCACGGCCGAATGATGCAGGTTAAGGACAGTTAGACATTTTATTGGTGAAAGATTTAGACGAACTTCTGTGTACAGGAGTATATCAAGGTCTGAGAAGTGTAATAGCATGAATTTCAAAAAACTGCCTAGGCGTCAGAGGTCTTAGTCTATTTCAAGAAGTATTATCAAGGTAAAAAATCTGTTTGAAACTGAACCTTCCACATCGGTTCGCAGTCCTGCCTGAAAACTTCAATTTTCGGTATCAACGGTGTCGTACATTAAAGGTAATATATTGAGCATTAAAGCTTACTCAAAACTATAGGCGCCAAATTCTATAAGGATCAAGAATAAACAGCAAGTAAAGTTAGGCCGTAGGAGAAATTACAAGAAAACATTGTCTACACATTTAATAATCGATGACAAAACTTATGTGCCTATCGACCCTGCAGATGTGCCTATCCGACAAGAATGTTATGCAACAAACCCGAAATATGCCAACTACGGCCATAAACCCAAAAACCTGAGACCTGTTATTAGAATTTAAATAAATATAACTAGAAGAGTAGCTAAAAAATCATGTTGTTCCTCATATGTTAAGCAATTAATATTATGTACTGTTTAAACAATTGTGAATTAAACTTTTTTACATTTTTTTTATTTCTCTCTTTACTTATTAGACAGCCCCTTATAATATGAATTCTGTCAATACTTGTTGAAAAGGTAAAATTGTGAAACCATCACATATGACAATAATAATTGTGTTAACCCGGCGGAGGTACGGTGGGGTACAATGTGCCCCAATGTAGTTCAAAGTAATATATCTAAGCTTTCAGTAGTAATACCTTCGTTAGACTTGGAATGGATCCTTTCTCTAAGTAAATACGTAACATGGTTACTATTAGTGAGGGCGTTGTGATTGTCATATCGATTAGAATAAGTAGATGCGTATGAGCTATACCTCACCGCATCAATTCTGTAAGAGAACAAATTATAGTCCTCCCCGTACTCTTGCTTTGTTATACGATTTTTGATTACGTTGTTAGCTTTGGGGCTTAGTTTGCTTTATATTTTTTCGAGATTATTATTTTTAGAATGTCACATTAAAGATTACCATAAATATCAAAAGAATTTTTTTACAAATGTGTTTTTTACAGGCAGTACATATTGCGATGAACACATTGTAAGCCTTTATGATTATAATAGCAAGTAATAATATTCATGCACATCAATATTATTTTATAAAATGTTCCAAAAATGTGCTAGTTTAATTTTTGTAAATAGTATAAAATACCATTAGCCTTGATGGTAATGAAAAAAGTATTAAAAATAGTGTTAGCCTTGATTCAAACATAATGTAATCAGAGTAGGCTTAGAAACAATGTAAAACAATGTAAGATCGAAGACAAAGAATTGGGGAAAGGAAGCCAAGCTGAAAGGTGTTAAATTGCGAATAAATACCCTTTTCCTAATTCAGTCATTTTTAAAATTGATTGTATATCCTGTGGGTATACTGTAGAAGTTTGAAGTTTGATCGAGTGTTAGCTAGTATTTCGTTAGCTGTTTTGCACATCATAGCCAGAGCCGGATTAAGGGGGGCTAAGGGGGCTGCAGCCCCGGGCCACCGAATTTCGGGGGCCTCGAAAAGATTCGAAGGTTATAATCTAGTGCGATTTCTAATGATTTATATCCTTTTGTACCCCTTGCATAAATGGGAATGGGGCCTCTAAAAAAATTTAGCCCTGGGCCTCACATATCCTTAATCCGGCTCTGATCATAGCAGATTAATTGGAGCCCCCTGAAGATGGAGGTAGACAGTGACCTCAATAGAAAGCAGTGGAGATGAGGGCAACAGCGTGAGCTGGAAGCAGTTTGCTGGTGTCGCAGCGGTCAAGCAACAAGAGCCGTTCTGCGGCGACGTTCAGCGGCTTGTATTGGCAGAAACTCGAGTTAAGCCCTAATTTTGATTCTAACAGCAACAGGAAGGTGAGAAAACTGTACCCTGAAACATATAATTAAGTGAATTTCTTGGTGGCGTCGGTTTTATGAGCAAGCGTCCCTTGAATGTGTTGTGTTTGTGACGTATATTTACTTACGGCAATTGTTATCAACTTGGCAACGCTTTAATTACGTAATCACAAATAATTGTCGAGCAAAACGAACCCGTTTTTTGAATTGTGAGTTTAGAACACCACATTTAAACGAATTTTCCCTTAGGTAAATAATATTTTGTATGGTAGCTACCCCATTAGTTAAAGCACCAATACACAAAGTGTTTACTTTTAAATTATTGATTGGACAGCAAATGTATTTCTAATAATTTATTACAGATCAAAATAATATTTGCTAGGAGATACGACCCACTTTGAGATTATCAAAGTCCTTTATTTATATAATATAAAACATAGAAATATGTTTAGAACATGCTGTGATTGCTTGTTATTCTTGTTTCACAGAAAATACTGAATAATATCATTTTCTGGTTTCTTAATTTTTGTTATTGCATTATAATTTATGTTCGTTGCGTATTTTACATATATTTTTGTTATATATTTTGAGTATAAGTTCAGTTCATGTTTATTTGTATTTTGATTTTGTAAAATTGTGTTAATTTTGTTGTTTTTGATATTTCAGTACAGATCGAAACTAATCATAGTACTATTATTTAAAAACTATTCAAATACTTCATACTGCAGAGATAATAAAAACTGAAAAATGCGAAAACATGAGGACTTATTCGTATTCACAGATAGGATACATTGAAGCAAAACAAGAAAAGAAATCAGTTTTTAGCCATAAAATATGTCAAGATCTATCTCCGCAGCCAAAAAAGCTTACATCAAATTAGAACAAAAACCGAAATAAGTAGGGATATCTATAAATACAGTAAAGAAGAAGATGTAAAAACAATCAAGACCCAACAGGCTAAGGCATAATTTAACAATAGAAGACGACAACATTAAAGTAGTAGAGCATTTTGCGTATCCAGAAATAAACATCGCAAGAGATGGAAGTGAAGAAGAGAAATTAGGAGAAAGATCATGTTAGCTAATTAGAATATTTTGCCTTAATGGCAACATTTATAGCAAGAGAAGCGCATAGGAAAACAAATATTCGCATATATAAAACAACCATATGGCTTATCTTATGCTATGGAAGTGAAACGTTGGTTCTTATACAAAAAAACTTTAGGCGAATCCTGGGACCAGTGAAGAAAAACGGAGGATGGAGGTTAAGATACAACCATGAAATGTATCAATAGTTAGTTGAAACCTTCATAAAACTACACAGGCTACAATGGGAAATAAGGAGTTTCGTGTCCTTCTTATACCGCCATAATAACTGAGTTGCGGCGTTTAAGCGGGGTAGAAAAGATGATCAGAGAACTGGAAAAACGATTTCAGTGTCAACCACAGAAAATATTGATGCTATCCACAATTTGGTTTTCGACGAATTGCCCTAAAAAGATTAGCTTATATGAACGTGTTTTTCACATAATCCATAATAAATTGGGTATGTAGTAACATCCCAAGACTATGTAAAAAACTTGTCACAGGCAATTTGATATGGTCGAGGTATGTTTTGGTAAACTATTCCCAACATATAATTTCAACACCAGAAATCAATGAACGATTTATTCAATGTTAACAATAATATATTCTTGCGTTTCTCTAAAACCTAAAAAATGCAGGAGAATTGTGGCACGGGTGTTATAAAAAATTATCATACTTCACTAGCGAGGAGAAATTGAGACGTAATTAATTTGTACCCCATTGGTCAAAATCCGAAAAATTCGGTGTTTGATTAGTTGAAATTTTATGAAGGGAATTGTCACTTATAATACTATGAGTAGTCAAAGCTTTGTCTAATATTTTTGCCGTGGTATCACAAATGTCCATTGCGCTTAGTATCGATTAGGACGAGTGCGCTAGCACGAGTACTAATCCTAAGCGCAATGGACATGAGTAGTGATACCATCGCAAAAATATTCTACTTAACTTTGACTAAGAATGGTATTCGAGAGACTATTCAACGAACCAAACTACTTTTTCAAATTAGTTTTCAGTAAATATAGCACGAAACTACGCAATTTCTATAGTAACAGACTACTAATATTGACTTTTTCTAATAAAAATCAAATTTGTTTAAAATATTCACTATACCACTAGTGAAAATTGTCGATTATTTTTACTAGTGAAAATTGTCAATATAGTTCTTTTTATTGGCTCAAAGACGTCAAATCTTGTATTTTTATTGGTCAGTTTTTGGTAGATGACAAGTGAGTTGAATAGTCAGCAAAATGATACCCAAATGCCTGAATGCTGGTCAAGAACAAATAGAGTGACGACATCCCTATCAATCAGCAGCCAATTTCAAAATTGGACTTCAAACTTTTTGAGCAGAATTGTTACAACGAAGGAAACTTGGGTTCATTATTAGGATTCAAAAACAAAACAAATATCTAAAGATTGAATACATGCTGGTTTTCCTCGAACTGCACAGTTTCGTGTACTGAAGTCTGCCAGAAAAATTGTCGCTTATACTAACTAGACACAGCAAGGAAAATTGATCGCAGAAGAATATTACTGAGGTTATTTAACAAAATTCCTGCGAGAACTGTGCAAATACTTAGCGGAAAATTTTCAAAAGGTGTGTTCTTTTTTCAGAACATCAGATATACTCACAATCATCTATTGCCCTGCAAAAACTCAGTAAAATGGGCTTTAAATCTTCGACCGTCCACCGTATTGTTCTAACTTGGTTCCTTCAGATTATTACCTGTTATTCCAACTCAAGAAAGCATTAATAAGACGAAGATTTACGGCAAACGAGATGGTACTCGATGCTGTAGAAACCTTTCTTGCAGCGCATACAGGCGATTTTTTCCCAGAGAGTTAAAGTTATTTTATAAATACATATTACGTTACGTGCATTGAATTAAATGATAACTATGTTGAATAAAATAATATTACTTTGTATGTATGCAGTTTTCTTCCAGGTTCGGCTAACAATTTATCGATAACTCCCCGTATATGTAGCCAGAGAAAGTATGAGTGTTTACTACTTTTATATTGAGCCTCTGTTGTATAAATTGTAATTATTTCTCCTCTATTTTCAAGTATCTTTAGACTAGCTGCAGAAAATTTTTCGGGTAATGTAGTCATAATTTTTATATTTTAGCCATTGTGAATTTGGGGGACTTATTTTGTTACACTATCCATATTCAATGTGGTCGAATGTAACACATTTTATTTTTCGTACAAAGTAGCATATTCTGGCGGTACTTGGGAAATCCTTTAGCTATTTTCTCGGTTACGTAGCTTTTCACAGGACCGGCAATCGAGCGCAATAATACGAATTTGCATGTTTTTTCGAGGGAAAGTCACTTGGCTCATCTTTTGATATTTCAATTCGCAGTTGTGGGGTTGTTATACCGAAGCCCTAAAGCATTTACTGCTCGTATAGTCCTTTCCCAAAGCTCAACAGATTTTCAAGTCAGATTTATATAAAGTTATGATTGCATTTTACACAGAAAATTGGATTTTCGTACATAACATACTTTTATATTTCACGGACAGGAAACGTAGCTTTTTCCTCGTGAGTTTTGAAACACAAGGAAACAGTTGCCAAATTCTAGTATAAATTTTCACGTATCTGCTTGTGTGAACACAAAAAGCTTTGACGTCTCTTTCACCTAGTTTCTACAGTGACGTGCTTTATTTTGTTTTCGTGTGAATTTCAGTAGAACTGTTTTTAAACTAAGACAAACAGGAAAGTTAAACTCAGGATGAGTTGGCAGTACAACTGACGCTTTTTACTGCGGCTGATGCAATTGTAGTGGGTCTATTTCAAACATTATACGGCTTTTAGCTGTTAGAATATTATTATTATATTTGCTTATCCTCCTATGTACAGGTGTTACGCAGTAGTTGTTTCTATAAATATCAAAAATATAGCTAACATGCGGAAATAGCATCAATTCAGCTGAAATAACTCTATTGAAATACACAGATCCTTTTTACTTTGTCATAAGTTCGCGAGCAGTAATATCTTCATTGCTAATATATATAGAATGCAGATACGTTTATACGCCGCATACGGATGAGATGGATTTGGTCTAAGTACAGGAAATATACTTAAGGCGCTCCAGGAAATATAGTTCGCGACATGACTATGTGGGTTTAAAATTGAATTACTTCCCAACTTCTTGGAAAATAGGACATTATTTAAAATAAATAGTAAAGCCCGCCCAAGACCCTGAAAGTGTAGCCTCGTAACGACCAATTAGTCCTCTGCCAACAATTTCGAAAGTTTTCGAAAAGCTACTTAAAAGAATGGAGCCAATACTGGAGTAAAAAGTAAAGGCAACTAATTCCTGAACATCAGGGAACATCATGGGACCATAGTGCAAGTGCCAAGTAGGACGCCAAATACATTACGATATTGAAGAAGCAAGATACTGTTCAGCTGTTTTTTTTTTTGACATACCTAAACCTTCGATAAGGTTTGGCACCCAGGGCTACTATACAAGGTCAAACGACAAATACCAAGCAATATATATCATCTCTTGAAATCCTACCAGAAAGATAGGCAGTACTATGTTAGATACGAAGATAAACAAACAAGCCTAAATACCATCTAATCAAGCGTACCACAAGAAAATATCCTGGACCCCACTTTGTAATTGATATTTACTGCAGATTTACCAGTATTTCAAAGTACATCAGTAGCAACCTTTGCTGACGATACCACAGTAATGGCGTCATTTAGTGACCTTGTAACAGCATCTACTTTAGTAGAAGACAATATAAACTAAATCCATAAATGACTTAAAACATGAAGAATCAGGGTCAACGAATTGAAATCCAACGCATGTAACATTCACAAACAAGAGATCCACTTGCCTCCCAATATACCTGGAGACTATACATTGAAGCAAAAAAAAAACAATTAAACATTAAACTCAAACCACTGTATTAGTTAATTGGAAAGAATCCCCAATTAACGCTAGAAAAAAAAACTGCTTCTGTATAAAGCAATACTAAAACCTATATGGAGATATGGAATACAGCTCTAAGGTTCTTCAACTACCCCTGTATTGAAATGAATATTTCTTTTAATTTAATCAATAATATATTTTCCCACGCCCATACACATTCACCCGAACGTGTTTGCTATGACAAAATACACAATTCACAGTTATACAGTGGGCTAAATATGTCTTGTTTTTTCCTAAAAATTGCTGACAATATGTCATTTTAACCTAAAAACTACTGAAAGTATGTCATTTTGACCTAAAAATTACGAATAATCTACTGACTTGTCAGTTGTTGCAATGAAGCTGTCATTCATTAATTTGAAAAATTGTGTATTTTTTTCTGGGCGTGGGAAAAATAGCGTACATAACTCGCTCGAAAGTGTATCGTACGCTAGTATTTTAAGTCACTCGCTACATTTTGCCTAGTTTCTCAAATATACTTGCACGATATACGCCACTTCCGCAGCGTATTATGTAATATACTATAAACAAGTTTGTAAAATACAACTCAAAAGGACGATCGCTTTCTTGGACAGTTCATTCTGATATCTCGTGTTCCGCTCGTCTCCCCCGAGTGGTTGTCAGGAATGCGCCTCAACCATCGCTGCTGCGCATGCCCTACTTGCACTTCATAGTCAAACAGGAATTACATATTGGAGTAAGGTAATAAATATACATAATAAGGTATATAAATTACCCTATATACATTTATTTTAGTTATCTGGATAAAGTTTATGAATGTCTATTAATTGCGTCACTTTCTTCTTCAATAGGCAACACACACACTTTTGCTACGGGACGTCTATCGATGGCTGTGGATAATTTTACAATAACCACAATGGCGATGCCGTCGTTGCCTGGATGTAAATAAACAATTTGACCTAGTTGCCATTGCAATGGCGGCGGGTTGTGCCGTCTCGAAGAACTCCCATTGATCTTGCTGCTTCCATTGCTTCCATTTAGTACGGGTTTGTGAAGTGGCCATGTACACCTTTCTCAACCGACACCAAAAACGTTGGGTAAGCTGCTAAACCCCTTGAAATCTCGATAGCCGGTTGTCCGGGATATCTATCAGGTTAGGGTCCGGAAAGGCAACTAAGAATTTTTCAATTAAAAAAATTGAGTCAGCACGGTGTAAAACTGTTCAAAAGTTAAATCAGCACCGCCAAATAATTATTCTAAATAAGTTTTCGTTGATTTTACACCAGCCTCCCAAAGCCCTCCAAAATGAGGAGCTCTTGAAAGTATAAAATACCATGCTATACTACCTTTGTTAAGTATATTTATTATGGTGCTCTAATTAAGTTCAGAGATGAAAAATCCATATAACCTTTTAGGTTCCGTATCTGTTCCCTCGAAATTAGAATTATTATCTAAACCAATAATTTGAGGCTTTCCGCGACGTGAAGTAAAACGTCGTAAGTCGTAATGCGGCTTTAAAAGTTTTGGTCGTGAGATCAGTGGCAAGTTCTATATGTATGGCCTTTGTACACTAACAAATAAAAACCACACATATCCCTTTGTTAATTTGGCTCTTTTGACTATTTGATTTTAATAAAAAAAAACAAGCCTGTGTAATCTACTCGGCAATTACAAAATGGAGAATTTCGTTCCACCCGATTTGTTGGAAACGAGCCCACCAAATATTGTGATCTGGTGGGATTGAGACGAAAATATTTAACACAACTTCGTAACACTTGCTTGACTGTATTTTTCCAGAAACGGGCCAGAAAGTTTCTCTTAAAGACGACAAAAGTAACTGAGTTCCCAACGAAGCAATTTTTCATGCTCGTTTTTAATGATTAAAATCGTAAGCCTGTGACTTGGTGGCAAATTAGTATGGTAACTTTGAATTAACTAAACGTCGTCTACTCTTAATAGTTTCACTGTCCAAAAAAGGATTAAGCGGCAGCAAATGGCTCTTTGAATTGACCGATTCTGTTTTGTTTATGTTCTTAATATTAGCGTAGTAAATTTGTTGCTCCCCAATTAATAATAGTAATAAGTAATAAAAGTAATATTTCTTTATAAGTTGCAAGTCCGCTAATTTTATCTCTTTTTCGATTTGATTTTTAGTAAACCGTTAACAATATGTAAAAACTCGTTGCAATTTAACTAAATTTAAGTATCTAAGAAGTAGGTCAAACTCGTTTGATGTGAGTTACTAAACAAGAAGTTTTGTGAGTTTCTAAATTTTCTTGGTAAATTGAAAAACTACAGTTTTTCCGGGTGCCACCTAGAAGAATCGTTTTCTAACCAAGATGGTCTATGCTACCATAATTTTGCTTTAAGGAATTCCTACAGAGTAGCACCGCGCGATACTAAATCAGCAGGACTATCATTAGACCGGGTTTGATGCCAATCTGGTTAGGTTTAGCTTTGAATTTTAGCAACGCAGTTTGAAACCAATGTTTTCCAGCGATTGGGTGAAGATTTAATCTAATAAGGTGTTATACTTGAATCGTCAAATTTTGGGGCACCTTATAAACTAAATTGACCAATAAAACTGCTCCACATAACTCGAGACGTGACAGTTTAACACTATACAAAGGGAAGTCGGGTAATTTAGAGCAAAGTAAATTAATGTGATAATTTTTATACTTATCAATTGATCTTAAATAAATTTCTGCTCCATACTCCGCCTTGGTAGCATCTGAAATACATGTAATTTTGTTTCAATTGCATTGTTACATATAACATGCCTTTTTATTTGGAAATCATATATAAACTTATAATTCGTTCCAAAAATCGAATTCACTTGGTGTGCAGTTTCATTTGAATGAATTCATTGTAATTTATTTTACATTGCTACAGCATTTGCATAATAAATTTTACAACTATAGTAACTGGACCTAGCAATCCTAAGCATCAACATTTTGAGCTTTAGTCGAAAATATAGTTCGTTTGGTCGCTGTGTGACCTTGATCATTTAGTTTGACGGCGTACTGAAATATATGAGACACCGAATTCAAACAGATTTCTCTTTTTCGCAAATAGGTAATATTACTGATTGTGGGTTTAAATTATCGCGGATTGTATCTGATATCTCCATGTTATTTCATGGCCACTTCCTTAATACAAATGCTGCTAAATTTCAAATGTGTTAATTCTAAATAGATTTGTTGAACTTCTTCAACCAAATTACATACTGTCAATAAATCATCCACAAAAAAATCATCCCCCAAAGTATTTGAAATTTGTGGATAATTTTGTGTTTATCTTGCATGATAGAAAAAGGTTACTTGAAGCTTTAGTGGGAGTTGCGGGACAACGTGCATAAAAGCCTGTGAAACTGGATCCGTGCGTTTCTCAAGCTGCATGATCACCGATGGAACTTGCAGGACGCTGTCTGTGACTTCCTTTGGTCTGAATATGTTTAAATAAATGCTAACTTTACGTTCTTTGGTGGCCTTCCATAAATTCATTGCCATATGTTTTTAACCAAGTGATAATCTGTGCTTGCTAGTTTTATACACGACATTTTAATCTGCTTAGATTTTATTAATCAACCTGCTGTGATAATAACTAGGCTACCTAATCATGATTTTAAACTATAAACCTAATGTACTAATCAATATATGATCTACTTATTACTCATTGTGCCAATAATGACTTAGTAACGTTACCATTTAAGTAACCACATTTTTAATTTTATAACTAATTACAACTATTAGAAACAGAGTTTTCTTTTTAAATTGCTGCATTCCCAATTATTAACGATTTTGTTTTATCAATCCCCAATTTTAAATAAAAGTGCTTTTCACTGGCGAGGCGTCATTCATGCAAATGCTATTATAAATTTTCATACATATCATCGTTTACATCAACATCAATTTTCTTGCAATTTTTGGTCAGGTCTTTGGTGATACATTAATTGATACATTAATTCCTCCAACATTTCTACCAGCGATTCTGAATGGACAAATGTATCGACATTTTTTAGAAGAAGAATTGCCTGCACTTTTAGAAGATGTTCTACTAAATCATAGGTTCCCAATCTTATTTATCCTACGGCCTTTTTCAGATAAAGAACTAATCAACGGCTCACTGATGGAAATCTGATTTCAATAAAAGAACAAACGGAAACATATTTTTGTATCTATATTTATACCTACTATAGTAAGAAAATATATTACACACAGAAAATAAAGATAACGAAGTTGAGATATTAAAATAAAAATCACGTAACAGTTAATAACACTAAAATAATTTTAATGGGATAAATACACCTGGTACACTACTATCAATTTGTTAACATTTGGCTTTGTCAGCAGCTATCTTAAATCACCGCGATTATTTATTTACAGTCGTTTTTTTTTTGTTAACAGATTTGTGACTGCACCGAACCCCTGTTGCACTAATTATGATAAAGGAATGTAATTAAAAACTTTTGTACTGTTGCATATAATTGAGAACAATGTGCAGGTGTCTGCTTATGCAACCAGAACTGTTGGTAACCGTAATTGTGGAGATTCTGCTGTATTAATACTTGAAAAGGGTCCAATATCCAATTTAGTATCTTCATATTAAAAATATCTTCAAACTGTCGGTTGAAGTCAGAATAGAGTCCCCAAGTGTTGACAATTGGTAAGCAGGTCTTCATATGATTTGTCTATTGCTGATACATTGACAAACTAGCTGAATTCCTCACGTCCGAAACGTGTACGGACCATTTTTAATTTTTTTTTATTTTCTCCCCTTTCTTTATTCTTTTACCGCTCCCTATGTTTATTCAACGTCCCCCAATTGCATCTGAGGCTACCCCCTGAATCGTTCCAGGGCCCACAATGTGGCGGTATCGCTCACTTTGGGAATCACTGCACTAGATATTAGAAGTCAAGCCTGGTTCATGCATGATGGAGCTTAGTTCATTTCAGTCTTATAGGGAGGGAATATCTTGACAATCATGAACGCTGGATTGGAAGAGAAGGGCCAGTATCCTGACCGACTAGACGTCCTGATTGCAATGCAATTGATTTTTCTTTCTGGAGCCAAGTTAAAAATGCCGTTTATAGGACCCTAATTCCAACAGTAGACCTACTATAGTAACGCACTGAACCAAGGCGGTCTATATAAACCGCCTTAACTGAACGGAGTTTTGAAATAATTAGGAACATCCCAGGAATATTCGAACGAGTGCGCCAATCTAGGCCAAGAGATGGTACAGTTTAGTAATGTAATTATTCCAAATATTACTACACATTATCCCTGAAGTTTGGCTATACTTCATAAACGCACCCTGTATATAGACTTTCCACATGATTTTACTGAATTTCATTAACTACCGGGAAAGTCAATATAACGTACCTAGTTCTAGATTCAAAACTTAGAGCTGCTCTCCTGCGAAAAATTACTTTTGTAAAACGCCACAACATGATCATTTCTCAAACGCTGCAGCTTTCTCTTTTAGCATTTCTAATAGTGCTACAAAAGCACACTTTTAACAAGAGGTAGTAATTCAATACAAGATACTGATACGGGCATAAATCTCTCGAATCCTAACAACACAACGGGGCTGTCGGAAACAGCGTATTCGATATTCAACCTGAAGTCAGTGAAGCAAGAACGGATGATTTGAAGCCACCCCAATATTTGATTAATAGGGAAACCAGGTTTATTTAATGTTTATGTTACTGATCAAAGCACTTAAGCTAATAGCGCGGCCTCTATCTGTAGCTACTCATTGCAGCAATCAAAAATTGCGCTTAATCGGACCAAATAAGCTTACACTTCTACTCACTTGCAAACATGTTTTGCTATTAAATACCCACTGCAGCAGATTAGCTACGCTCGAGTCGATAAGTTGAAAATCTGTATTTTCCGGGTGTTCGGATGAAATCCAAGGAAGTGATCTCAGTGGCAAGTCAATGTAGTCCCAAGAGCTTTCGAAGATCAGTGTCGATTCAAACCTTTTTTATTTTTCTTTGATCCAGAGCATTTGTGACCGCTCGGTCTGGCCTCAAAAGCTCTCCCCCACATCTCATTCGAGAAAAATCCATGAAACTCTAATTTATTACAGTAAAAAGAGTTCTTAAAATAAAATCTCTCCAAATCTGGGACAGTAAGGAACCGCCGCATGTTTATTTTTGTTTATCAGCAGACGAAGGAAGCTTTTCGATAGGCTGCGCATTCCTAGAGTGATTATTTAGAACCCGGCGATTAATCATTGTTGTGACGACACCCTAAAAGTCGAAATGAATTATTTATCAAACCTTTTCACAGACTAGTGATAAGTTGCTTGTGCTGATAACAACGGGATGTCACCCACAATAATAACTTCTTTTAACTTGAGCAATAGACGTCCTGCTACCCTAAAATCGAAGAGCTTTGAATTTTATTACTAAAAATAAATATGATTGCGCTCCGTGGCCAGAGCTTCCCAGTTCAGATTTACTCAGGTAGATTGTCCATCAGTAATTATTGTGCAATCTTCCTAGTTGACTCTGGTTTGTTTTGCCGTAAATTAGCACATTAATATTGTTTGTTTATTCGTTTGTTTGACTTTCTGCCAGCAACGCAGTGAAAATTAGTTAAATCTATTTAGCTTCGCGAAGTTAATAAACAATTGTGTTCGCTTATAATAACAACAGTAAAATAATAAGAGGCTTACGTTTCACTGCCCGCCGAATTTATTAAGGTTTAATAAAGTCCAGGGCTGATAAGCTCGAATACAAAAATATCCACGTTTTCATAGCGGCGCTGCTGCTTTGCAAATATTTGCTCGCCTTGTGCTATATTGACGCTTTACAGATCGTTGCCATTAGAATCTGTAAAATGAAAAATTCAACAGCAGCTAGACAGAATATGAATCTGATTTTTTACCTAAACCGCTCTAAACAAGATTCCTTTGCCGTTTACTGAAATGTCTAACACTGAAGAACATTGGTTGAAAACTTGATTGCAGTTTTTAATGAAGTTAAAACATCAATTTAAGAGCACGACACGAAGCGGGGTGCTTTTAATGTGTATCATACGAGTAGTAAGAGGGCACCACTAATTGGATTAAGTGTTCAATTAAATTAATCGAGGCTCGATTAAATTAATCGGATGATTAACAGGTGCTCTAATTCCGCGAATTAAACCGCTGATTTATTCGCTGATTGATCTAATTAAACCGCGAATTCGCGGATTGACCTAATTAATCACATATGAAGTTTGATATTTAATTTACATATGTACTACTGATTAAATTACGCATTAGCTTCCGATTAAATTACGCGCGGCCATTTTTAATTTGCTTCTGGAATTACACGGCGGCCATCTTGGTTTTCTGCGCGCGCACTTCCCTCGACTGTCTTTTAATTTAAATTTTTCCGACTTTTTTTCTAAGTTCCATTTTTTGAATTTAAACTTCCCGGGGTGTCGGCCATCTTGGTTTTCTGCGCTCGCATTTCCCTCGGCTGCCAGTTTTAATTTAAATTTTCGCGGAAATATTTGAATTTCAAACTGGTAAATCTGTCTCTCTCTTCTGCTCCTTGGTTGTCTCTCTCTCTTGCATTCACAGAAGGGCTATTTATATTTAAAAAAGCTATTTGCGTCGGGTCCCAAGTGGGATTTGAACCCTAGTTTTCTGGCCATCAGCCTTAGGCCCCTTCCGCAGAGCCACCGAGGCTTCTTGGATATAAAGGGTTTGAACAAAACGTCATTTCACGGCTCTGCCGTCACGCTGCCAGAATTTAAAACAAACTATTTTTTGAGAAATATGATTTATAAGAATGGAATTGTATAGCCTGTGGTGTTAAATGAGGTGTAGCAATTTTAAAAAACTGATTTTGCGATTGGATGTGGAATAATTAATTACTTTATAATTTGTGCCTGCTATATGGATGGATTAACGAGATTCTCATTGTCCCTACCTACTATATAGATGGAAATTTCCGATCGGTCGGCGATAAGAGGTAAAGGCAGATCGTAAATATAAAAACGAGTTACAAATTTGATTTTAATATATTCCTGAAATACTAAGTATGAAAAGGCCTCATATAATATTATTAAATTATTTATAAAACCACGGCGATTATCCATTTTTCATATTTGAAATGCTAGAATATGTTTAATTTTATGCTGCTATGCGTAATTACAAAAGACATTATAGCCCCGAGCTTTCTATTTGTCATCCTCAATTGGCCTAACAGCTCGCTACCTGTCGGCGTTCAGCTCTTTGGTCGTTTGAACATCCTTGGAGACGATTTTGCATTGTTCGTCACGGAATACGATAACATGAACAAGAAGATAATACGCATTGCTTGAGTAAGAAAGAGATAAACATAAAAACTCGTCGTCGGTATTCATATTTGCTGTAAAGGGCAACTGTAGGAATCCACAAGTTGAACGTATCGTTATAATTTCCTCTATTTCGTACTACCAAATTTTATAAAAGTATAAAAGCTGCATCTTGTTTTTCCAACAAATCGGTGCAGGTTTGATGCCACGACGGTCTTTTTAATTTGTAACACGGAGATTGATATGTTTGGTTTTTATTTTATAAGTAAGCGTCTGAAATTGTGTCATTATATCGCTCAAAACTGTATTTTAGTTTTAAAAGTTTCAGTATAAATGCAAATGGCCGAAAATAAAAACGCAATTGACCACAAAGTAACATAATTTTGAATAAAAACACAATTTCGTTGAAAAAATGTTCTGTTTCACTTAAAATTTTACAAAACTGAAATCATGTCACTTGAAATTATACAAAAAACGACATTTTTATCCAATAAGCGATAAAAAATACGCCATCCCACATCATTTCACTTAAAAATTATCACATTTCGTCTTACAAAACGCTTTATAATAAAGAAAATGATGTAAAAACAGTTTTAAGAGTTATTTCTAATCATAATTTTGCAAATGTTTTACACTTTTTTCTCTAACTTGTTGCAATTTTAGTAAGATTTGAATAAAAAACAGCAATTTCTGCAGCAATTTTAGTAAGATTTGAATAAAAACACAAAAAAGTTCTAACCAAAAACGACAAAAACAATATTTTTATTCCATTTTCATTGAAAAATCTTCTATCACAAACATTTCTAGAAGCAAAATTGCCGCAACGTAGACTCGCTGTGCATTTTATTACAGAAATTCTTATACTTTTGATGAAAATATATGCATGTTGACAACAAATTAACATAAATTTGCTCTAACTTGTTGCAGTTTTAGTAAGATTTGAACAAAAATCACGCATTACACATCATCTCACATAAATTTTTACAGAATCGACATCATGTTACATAAACTATGCATAATTTTGCAAATGTTTTACACTTTTTTATAAAATGCATCGCTCAAAATTTAAAAAAATCGCAATTTCGTTGAAAAAATCTACTACCACAATCATTTCGATAAACAAAATTCAAAAAATCTTATACTTTTGATGGAAATATATGTATGTTGACCACAAATTAACATCATTATTGAATAAAAACGCGCAATTCGTTGAAAAAAATGTTCTGACACCATCAAAACACGCAATTTCATTGAAAAATCTACCACAAGCATCTCGATAAGCAAAATTTCAGTTACGTAGGCTCATTGTTCATTTTTATTACGAAAATTAACTCAAAATTGAACAAAAATCACACAATTACACAACATCTCACGTAAATTTTTACAAAAATCGACATCATGTCACATAAATTATACAAAACATGACATATTAATTCAACACACGATGAAAGTTTTATAAAAATCACTCAATTACACATTCTCTCACATAAATTTTTACAAAAACTGACATGTCACTTGAAATTATACAAAATATATATATGTTGACCACAAATTAACATAAATTTGAATAAAAACACGTAATTTCGTTGAAAAAATGTTCTGGCCCCGTCATTTCACTTAAAATTTTACAAAACTGCCATCATATCACTTGAAATTATACAAAATATATGTATGTTGATCACAAATTAACATAAACCTGAATAAAACACACAATTTCGTTGAAAAATTTGCAAATGTTTTACACTTTTTATAAAATGTATCGCACAAAATTAAAGAAATCACAATTTTTACATTATATCACGCCATTATGAAATCGTAGATTGATTTTTTTTTTAAATTTTACACTTTGTAACTGTAAAATAACTTCAAATACTAATATTTTAGCTTTAGATTTTGTAATTATTGCAGATTCGTGAAAAACAAAAGCAGAGTAGAAATAAAAAAACAAACACTTTGTAATAAACAAATATATTGTTCTTATTTCGTATAATACTTAATAATATAAAAATAAATGTACAGCTGAATGTCTTATTTCCTAAAAATTCGCTAGCAATTTACAAAACTGTAGTTTGAGGTGTACAACATTTCAAATTAAAAAGGCTGCAAGTAATAAAATCAGAATTTCATTGTGTCATTTTAAAGTTTAAGATGCACCCAATCTAGAATTCCCTTCGTTTTCGATGTTGATGACATCTGCCTTAGAGGCATTTTTCTAACGGCCCTTTTTTGGAGGCGTTTCCTTATCGGCGTTCTTCTGACTGAACCTTTTTGATGTGGACTTGGATGAGTAGCTGGTGTTTTTAATTTATATTCTAAATGGGGCTCGCAGTTATCAGTTTCCATTTCGGTTTTTCCTGTAGTATCAGTCAGGGCTGGCTTCTTTTGCTGTTTAGGTTTAGTTAGCAACACTTGAGCAACGTTAAGGCCTTTGATGTAATCAGCAAACTGTAGGCGTCCGGGTGGATTATTAGTTTTTCGAGGCCTCAGAGTGTCGTGAACTAAATCGACTATGTTAGACGTCGGTAAAATTTCACCCTTTATAGTAACGGTGCTCTTGTGATCCCAGCTCACATCGTTTGAGGCACTCAAAATGCGTAGGAAAACTTCAGCTTTTTTCTTAAAAGTTTTGGGAAGTGTGGATAAAATAACGGCATTTGATAGGCTGTTACTGGTTGATTCAATAGGTATTTTGATTGGCTGCCGTGCCTGGTTTGTGAAATGAAGGAATCTCTGTAAGACTTGGTTGTACTGTCTCCATTTATCGTGATCAGTTAATTTGGACTTGAAAACTTTTTGCATTTCGTCATCAAGCTGTGATAATATATTTTTCTCCGTATTCTCGCTAGACTTAAGACGTTGGACAAATTCCGGCGATACAATCAACATCTTCCGCTCTTGGTCCATTTTAGTCGAAAAGGAGCTCAGTCGTTTGTTCTGGTAGAGCCTTCGTGAATAAACTTTTAGCCTCAAAACTCGTTATGGGAATCTTGTAAAAATTAGACATTTAGCCCTCCAAAATTTTATCATCATTTTCAGACAATGACATCTCCCAGACAATAAGATTCGGCCAGACGCCTACAGCGCAAATATAGCCCCTCTGTCAAATCTAAATTGGTTCATTTGTCCTGTGTCGAATTTGAATTTATCGTCAAAATGATGCGCAGAATTTGAATTTACCACCAAAAACCTGCACAGAATTTAAATTTACCGCCAAACCTGCGCAGAATTTGAATTTCCCGCCAAAAACCTGCGCATAATTCGAATTTACCACCAAACCTACGCAGAATTTGAATTTTCTTAGTATAATTATATATTGTTGCCCCCCAATATTGTGTCGCGAAAATGTTTCCATTAATCAGGTATCCGGGACAATTGATAAAGTCGATAATGGACTTATATATCTTAATTCGAGTTCATCCATATGAGACAGTCAATCTCCCCATCACCGTACAATTTCTCAACCTCTTTCTGTCTACCTGCATGTCTGTCTGCCTGCCTGGCTGCTTGCCTGCCTGCCTGTCTACCTGCTTGCCTGCCCGTCTACCTCTCTAGCTGTCTACCTGTCTAGCTGTCTACCTGTCTAGCTGTCTACCTGTCTAGCTGTCTACCTGTCTATCTGTCTACCTGTCTAGCTGTCTACCTGTCTAGCTGTCTACCTGTCTGTCTGTCTGTCTGTCTGTCTGTCTGTCTGTCTACCTGTCTACCTGTCTAGCTGTCTACCTGTCTAGCTGTCTACCTGTCTGTCTGTCTGTCTGTCTGTCTGTCTGTCAGCAGTGCTTTCGAACCTATATTAAAAACAAATAATATTTCTTTAGGAACTTGCTTATTGTTAAAGTGAGGGAATGCTGTCCTTCTGTACATAAATCCAACCGAAATAAATAACTATCGTCCAATTTCTAAACTTTGTGTATTTATAAGAGAAACACTTAATATTTACATTCGGTACTTACAAACAGTGTCTGTAAATTTTCAGTCAATTTTAAGCAAATTTCTTAACCATACATGTATTAGCAACCTTGCACATTCCCAGATTTAACACCAAAACCTACGCAGAATTTGAATTTACCGCCAAACCTGCGCAGAATTTGAATTTCCCGCCAAAACCCCTGTACAGAATTTAAATTTCCCACCAAAAATTATGTGTAGAATTTGAATTTACCGCCAAACCCTCGCGCAGACCCCCGCGCAGACCCTCGCGCTGACCTGTGCATAAACTCCAGACAACCGGTTCATTTTTAGCAACCTTGCACATTCCCAGACGATGACTCACATCCACAGGTCTTGACACGTATTTCTATAGTTTGCAAATTTTGCTCCTCCTTCTAATTTTAGCTTTATTTACACAATTTCAAATGTGATTTTTTAGTTACAAAATGCTTTTAAAGAAGTTTGAGATTCTCTCTTATACATACATCTGATTTTTAACCAATCTAGATAAGTTTTTATCCGGCAAAATTATACTGTCCCTTACCATTGAGTATAGAATCCTTATTAATTAGAGCATTGCAGTGATCTAATAGCTTTATTTTATTTAATTCTTATTCTCTGAGTTTTATTTTAAAATTTTGATATCTTACCTTTTTGCGCACAGTCTTTAGCATTGTAATAACCTTAGTTATTCGACTATTAAAATCAGATAAACCATGAATACCGGATATAGGACAATTGTATATATTAAGTAATTAATAACTGCCTGTATCATGCGTTTAACAACTTTGTTAATTTAATTTTAGATTAATATTACTGTCTGTTTATATCTTCTATAGTCTCTGCTAGAACTATGCTCGTTGCAACCAAAAACTGGACTACCGTTGTAAGAAATCGAAATTCCAATGATAAAACTACAGCACCACTCCTTTTAGGAGCAATATTTTAAGCTGCTTTTTATTTTTGAAAAATGTAGTTAAAACATACAGTGCTGTGGCGTCGGATTCATAACATTCTTAGCCAAGGTGCTAACACAAGAACAAAGAAGGTGTTTGTTTTTGCGATATGCCGAATCGGATAAACTGAAAAAAATGCTGACGATTATTTTATCGTTCCTGTTTTGTATTATAAAATTCTACTATTTAAAACTACCAGTTTAGGATTGGCTTGCGGATGTCTTATACTGCAAAAAACCAACTTTTTATGCCTTGCTGTATTATTTACTTGATCCAAGAATCTGGCCTGTAGGAGCTTTAGTTTTTTCGTGGAAACTTGACACAGTCAACCTAACGACTTAAAGATTTTTACGTAAGACTCAAAATTTTAGATTTGATTAGAAATTCAAGAAAATGTTTCCATTAAACAGGTATCTGAACCTGATTTCTAAGCAATAAGTTTTTATGCGGTAAAAATGAACTGTCCCTCGCCGTTGGGTATAGCATCCTTATTAATTAGAGTATTGTTGTGGCCTAATATCTTTTATTTGGTTTTATTTAGTTCTTATTTTCAGGGCTTTTTGTCTGCAGTCTTTAGCATGCAATTGTAATAATCTTGAGTATTAGTCGTGCAGATTTTTCAAATGTATTATCTGCTAATATTTTCTTTAAGTATTTTATCACCTCTCTACCGAATTAGCTTGCGGATGTCTTATACTACAAAAACCAACTTTTATGGCGTGCTGACAAAGTCATATGATAACATTTCCTACACTGCATACTATAAGTCAACGACCTTGCTTAACAAGCAAGTCTGCACATGCATAACGTAAATAAATGTGTATAGGTGGACTAGTTACGAATGATTTACAAATACCGTTGTAAGAAACCGAAATTCTAATGATAAAATTAAACCACCACTCTAATTAATAACTGCCTGTATCATACGTTTAACAGCTTTGTTAACAGTAATATTTAATAAATACGTAATTTTTATACACACCTGTAACGTGTAAATCTCTACAGCATCATAATATTTCTTTAGGAACTTGCTTATTTCTAAAGCGAGGGGGTGCTGTACATAAATCCAACCGAAATATATAACTATCGGCTCAATTTTCGAGACTGTGTATTTAATAAAGTACTGGAAAAAACACGTAATATTTACTTTGCTACAAACAATGTTGCAGATTTCCCAATGTCTCTAAGACCGCAACACTTTTGTATTATGTTATATACTGTCTACCGCTTAAACAGTCCTCCAGTGGGATCGAACACATTACCTATCTACTAAAAGATGCTTCCAATCGGCCTATTCGAGTTAAATATCCAGACATACATCTCGTCGAAAGCGTAATAAAACAAAAACCTAACAAGTTATTTAAAATGGTTTGGATTTTTATATTGCATCTTTTTAGCTGGAAATAATTCGATATATACTATTAGACCACAATTAATTCGGTTTATTTTTTACCAGCTTTGCACATTTTAATCTCCAGACAACAATACCTTCATTGTTCTCGAATTTCGTGCTGATTTTAAAACAAGGGATGCCATTGTTCTACTGATAACATCCTGCAAGAATAGACATGTCTCTACAAGTCTCAACTAGTTTTGCATTGCCAGACGATGACTCACATCCTGTTGAGCCTGGGAACATTTTGATAAACGTAGAAATCTTGTAAAATTTCAAAAATGACACTTTTAACCCAAAAATTTGACATTTAGTCCAAAAATTCCCGGAAGTGGCAAGTGACCTAGGTGAGGCCAATGACCTTGGCTCCGGCTAGATCAATGACCTTGACCCCGGCTAAACCCGCGACCTCGCGAAGTTCGTTCGGGATACATGCAAAGTGAGGCAGAACGCCTCTAGGTACACTACTTAGATAGCGATGAATTTAGGAAAAAATAGTTTTCATTTTCTAAATTTAAATCCAGTTCAAAATCTGCTACGTCCTCTTAGACAATCGCATCTGTTGTTTCAGATTTAACGCTACTTGAAACATGTAAAATGTGAGCTGCATCCAAAATACTGCAGTTTTCATATTTTGATCCGCCAATTTCATGTTTGACTATTAATTTCTTGTAGGCTGCTTTGAACTGAAGGCACGAAGGATTATTATTGGATCCGCCAGGACTTCTTATTGCACTAAAAAATGTTTCTATGTGGTCCTGACTTAGCTTAAAGCTAAGAATATATTCACAATTGTATTGTGATTTCAAATCATTTAAATCAAGTAAATTTGTTAAATCAACTATAAATCCTAAGAAGCCAGTTTTTCTATTACTGGCAGTTAAAAGTCCATTGCAATCTTTAAATTTCTTGAGGTAATTTATGTATATATCCGCTTTTTCTTTTATATAGTCAAAACGTATATCATTCATTGGTTTAAGAAATTGCACATTCGAAAATTTATTTTTGCAGTTCGAAATATCGAATATATTGTTGATGATCAAACAAAAATTAGCAATTGCAAACCCTTTCAGTGACTCTTTACAGAAGCATAATGCACTTACCACGCTTGCGCTCATAGTTTGAGCAGCCAAAAATATTTTCATAATTTCATTCTTGTAATTGATGAGGCTGTTAGTTAATTTATTAGCAGCCCTTAAACCCTTATACTCTTATAGTTCCACCAGTCGTTTGATAGATTGCCATTCTCTTTTCAAATTGTTTAAATGGTATAATACACTCTTGTCACAAAACGCATTTCTGCATAATTTGAGCATGTGATATGGATCAAAAAACGTGTAAACATTTTTTTGCACTACTAGTCCCAGAACGCACCGTTATTGGCTTATTTTTAGGTCGTAAAGTTGTTTTTCTCCACCATGGGAGAGAAAGTAAAATAAACAATTTTCACCGTGGTAACTAATAAATTGCTGTTACCAAATATGACTATTTTAATTTTGACGTTTTAAAGAGCTGTATTGCCAGGTTGACAATTAAAATATTTTTCAAATTTGTTGGGAATTTAGGTATTAAGCAGTTTGGTAGTGCAAAAAATAGTATATATACCACGGTAGCGAATCGTCTTATAACGTTCAGGTTATAATACTGCGCTTCGCTACCTTGATGTATAATATACTATTTTGCACTACTAGTCTCAGAACGGACCGTTATTGGCCTATCTTTAGGTCGTGAAGTTGTTTTTCTCTACCATGGGAGAGAAAGTAAAATAAACAATTTTCACCGTGGTAACTAATAAATTGCTAAGTTACCAAATATGACTATTTTAATTTTGACGTTTTAAAGAGCTGTATTGTCAGGTTGACAGTTATAATGTTTTCGAAATTTGTTGGGAATTTAGGTATTAAGTCGTTTGGTAGTGCAAAAATACTAGTATATACACCACGGTAGCGAATCGTCTTATAATACTGCGCTTCGCTACCTTGATTTATATACAGAGATAGGCCAATAACGGTGCGTTCTGAGATTAGTAGTGCAAAAAAATTATTATTTGTTAAAAGTATATGTTTTGTCATTTATCACTTACCTTGACAAAACACAGAATGTTGAAAATGTTTTGAACAAACAACCGGATCTTTTAAAAATTTGATTTTTTCTTCCGCTTTACATGTTGTATTCCATTTATTCTTCAAGAAATTGTCCTTTGGAAAACTGAAATAATTTTTTAAAGAAGGTTTTTATTAAACAAACTATCTAGGTACTTAACACACCGGTGAAAAGATACGTCTTCGCTTGAAGAATTACAAGAAATAGAACAAATTATGCACGTTCTCATTGCTAAAGTTCAATTTTCGAGAATAAACTGTGAAATTGAATGACACTTCTGACGTTTTGATTTCAATTGTTCAAAATTAAGCGTACAAAACATTGTAAGAAATACGTCTAAAGGCAGAGAGAAATAAATTGATACAGGTTAGAATGAAATGGGGGAAGGTACCGAACTCCGTGATATGTTATTTTAAGATTCGACGTAGGTTTACATGTAGTGAACGTATCCTGTACTAATACCGTGAATTTATTTTAATGGTTAACATAGCAGTTTCGTTTCTATGCCAGCATTTAATCATACAGGTCACTTCCATAGTTACCAATGAAATCAATAGATTAGAGCGTTTATTTTACGAGTTAACATACGAATTTGAATTAGATACTTGCTAATAAGAAACTTAAATTTTTTACCGGAATGTAGGTATGCAACTAAAAAGTAGATACGTAGGAACAACTTGTGTGTTGCATCTTTTCTTCAGTGGTATGCATTAGAATAACTTTTAATTGGTTTTTTGACAAGTAATAAGTCGTATGTTAACTCGTAAAATAAACGCTCTAATCAATTGGTTTAATTTGTAACTATGGAAATTACCTGTATGATTAAATGGTGCCATAGGAACGAAACGCTTACGTTAACAGTACAGCTCAGGCTCTTGTACTGAGAGGTTATTGTACCTTGCTTGCGCTAAAAGTTACATTAAAATTAAGTAAAAATGGCAAACTGTACTAACTGTAGTGAAGGTCCTGTAAATGATAATGATAAAATTTCCTGCGACCTATGCAGAGCACCATTTCACGCTATCTGTGCGGGATTATCAAGACAGGAGGCGTTATGTTTAAAAGCGGCAACGAGAAAATTGTCGTTCTTCTGCGATAAATGCGACGTAAGGAAAATCATCGTGGAACTGAAAACAGTGGTACAACAACTTCAAACAGATGTGAACTTATTGAAAAACACAAATGTAAATACACAAAACACCACAGTTCAAGGTGTACACCTGGAGCAATTATTAATCGAATTGCAAGACCGCCAGGTCCGTAGTAAAAACATAATCGTTTATAAAGTGGAGGAATCGGAAGATGACAACGCGAATACCAGAATTGAGAATGATAAAAGTGTGATTATCGAATCGTTAAAACCAATCTTGAAATTAAATAGCAGCGACATTACTGTGACGCGGATTGGAAAGAAAAGGGAAGATGGATCTGCAAGACCGCTACGCGTTGGTTTGCAAAGTAAACACACAGCTATAAAGGTGTTGAAAAACAAAGGAAAAGTTACGCAATACAAGATCCAATCTGACCAGACGAGAATGCAGCAAAAAGTACGCATGGAGCTACAGGAGGAATTCAAAAAACGTGTTGAAGGGGGTGAGGATAACATTGAAATTAAATATGTAAACGGACTACTCACTATCCTTCCAAAATCTACAAAAAACTAAATTCTTCGTCGCGGAATACGCACTCGTTTAATAAATTGGAAAGCGGTAAAATGATATATATGAACATACAAAGTTTGATTGCTAATATTGCGGAATTAATTAAATTTACTGAAGTGACAAACCCCGACGTAATCTTACTTAGTGAAACTAGGACAACGGACGATATAGAAGACGTGGAACTCAATATAAATAATTTTAATATTGTGAGATGTAATTCGAACAGCAAACATACGGGGGGTGTCATTATCTACATCAGAAAAGGCGTCGAATTTAGCGAATATTTGGAACTGAGAGATAATGGCAACTATTGGTGTAAAATAGTGAAAGTAAAACTTAGTGGGTTAAACAGGCTAATTGGTTGCTTGTATCGTTCTCCATCGGCCAGCAATGCATCTTTCATGAATGATTTCGAAAATTTGTGCGAAAATATATTGAGCGTAAATAAAAATTGTATTATTGCGGGAGACTTTAACATTAACTTTAATGCGGACAATTTTTACTCTAACAAAATTAAAAACATAATCAATATTAATGGACTCATGCAACTTGTGAATCAACCAACAAGAACGACAGACACAAGCTCAACAATTATTGATTATATTGTTACAAATGATAGTAATGTAAAAGTAAATATTTGTCATACGCCGAAAATTACTGATCATTCAATAATTAATATAAATGTTGATAAACAATATAAAATTACATCAAACGGTCAAGACAAAACTATCGTACACAGAAAAATAACGGATTGCACGTTAGAAATCATGAATAGTAGGTTAATTGAACAAAATTGGTTACTAAATTCAACTGATATTGAATTATTTTACTCTAACATGTATAATAACATTGAAAAAATCGTTAATGAATTAATGCCGATAGAAAAACTTAAAATTAATAAAAGTCAGGTGCCATGGTATGATCATGAAGTGAGATGCAAAGCTAATAAACGCGATCAATCTTATAAACTGTTTAAGAACGCAAGGGTCGATGAAAAACAGTTTTTGTGGAATAAATATAAAAAATGCAGAAATGAAACTGTAAATTTGCTCAAAGTTAAGAAAACTAAGTACTATGAAACAAAAATAGATAATGTAAGAAATGATCCTGCACGTATGTGGAAAACTATTAAAGAATTAATTAGAGCGGACTGTGATAACGTTATTTTGAATAACAGTATTGAATTTAATGTAAATAATCGTAAAATATCAATTGTAAGTATTGAAGAAAAGACTGAATACTTTAACAGTTATTTCATAGGTAGCATAGAGGAATTGGTTGCATCTATGCAAAAGTCTTTATCAGTTGATACTATCACGGCAAAAAATTACAATTGCGTTATGTTATCTTTTCAGCCATTGAAAATGAGTGAATTACGTTTAGTTATTAAATCAATAAATAATAGGGGTAGTTGCATAGATGTAATTAATCATAAAATACTTAAGAGTATGTATGAAGCCATTGGTCATGTTTTATTACATTTAATAAATTTATCAATTACAACTGGACAAATACCACGAAATCTAAAAATAAGTACGATTACACCTGTCCCAAAAATTAAAAATACTAACTTAGCAAACAACTTCAGACCTATTAATTCATTACCATGCATTGAAAAAGTATTAGAAAAGGTCGTTTACTTACAGGTACAAAAATATTTTGATGATAATAAAATTTTAATGAGCAACCAGTCAGGTTGCCGCGCAAAACATTCTTGCGAAACTGCAATACAGTTTACGATTTCAAAGATGAAAGAAATGTTGGACGAAAACAAGTATATTATAGCCGTATTCCTAGACTTAAAAAGGGCTTTCGAAACTGTGGATAGGGAACTATTATTGGAAAAGTTAAAATATTACGGAATTGGCGGAAATGTCTTACTATGGTTCAAAAATTACTTAGAAAACAGAGGACAAAAAGTTAAAATTGGAGAGTTACATTCAACGATAAAGAATATTAACTTTGGCGTCCCGCAGGGCAGTATATTAGGCCCATTGTTATATTTAATTTATATAAATGATATCGATCTTCATCATAATTGTGATTTAATTAACCTGTTTGCAGACGACACCCTATTAGTAACCGCTCATTTAGATCTTAATTCGGCGGTTGAATTAATGAATGTTGAACTCAATAAAATTGCAACGTACTTAAATAACAACAAACTTAAGTTAAATACACAAAAAACTGTCGGCATGATAATAACCAGTAACTTAAAATCTAAAAATATACAACGGGATAAAATTAACCTGTACATACAAAACGAAAAAATAAAGCTTTGTAATGAGTATAAATACCTGGGTGTAATTATTGATAACACTTTATCTTTCAATAATCATTTTGAATATATTCATAAAAAGATAAGTAAGAAATTACACTTTTTTACGAGAATATCTAATTGCCTAACAATACAAACCAAAATAAATATTTACAATGCAATCATTAAACCGCACTTTGATTACTGTGCTACGGTCAATCATTTAATGAATAAAACTAAATTAAGAGACTTGCAAAAATTGCAAAATAGAGGAATGCGAGTGATTTTGCGTTGTAGTAGGTACACTCCCATAAACTATATGTTAAAATCATTACATTGGATGTCTGTAGAAAATAGAACGTTTTACTTAGTTATGATTTTTGTGTATAAGATTGTAAATAATTTACTTCCTGATTATTTCCAACCATTCGTTAAATATAATCATGAAATTCATAGCTATCAAACGAGAAGCAAAAATGATTTAATGTAAAAATGATATCAACTACAAGAAATAGTAACTCCATTATAAATAAAGGCTTTATTTTATTTAACTCGTTAAGTAGAGATATAAAAAATTCTGAAAATATAAATATATTTAAAAGAAAATTAAGGCTGATGCTTCAAGAAGGGGATTAAAATTTAAATACTTGTTAGGCCATTTGCGATGGAAAATATATTGTTAATTTACCCCTTTAATTACGTTAAGTATATTACTATAATTATTGTATAGATTATTGTTATTTTGCCACATAGAAATGGGCTGTTGTTTTTAGTTTTTGTTGTTTTTATGGTTTTTTTTATGAAACATGTGATTTATTTTCAATGTAACTGCTGTACTGTATTATTATTTCTATTGAGATAAATAAAGTATTCTTATATATTATATATTATATTAACTATTAAAATAAATTCCTTGTATATCCATGATCACATATGATTGGTAGCAGAGCTAGTAACTGGCCGTGATTGGTAGAATTTTGTGCTGCCATCTGATAGTCAAGCTTAGAAATACCACCCGAGTTACTGTGCCACGCACTCTAGACAGGTTTCAACATTTAAAATGAGTGTCACTAAAGTACGTTTTTTTCCTATAACAATTTTCAAGGTCAAGATAAAATTGGCAAAACTGCTTTTTTTAAATTATTAGAAAATTTATTTTCGTCAGGTTTTTCTGTAAACGACTTTTGTCATTTTGAAATTTAAAAATAAATTGCCAGCTTTTCTTTTTTGAAAATGAATATGCGTAAAAAACGGAATCTTTTAAAATTAAGCAATTCTGAAGTGTGCAGGGGAACTGTTGGATCTGCAGCCTAACAGGCCAGAATAAGAAGTTTACGAAAGGTTACCTAAAAACAAAACTCCTTTAATGCCAGGTTTTAAATTTCCCACCAATTTTTAGTTCTAAAAAGTTACTAAAACAAATTCTACCAACATATATTTTTTAAAGGAATCCAAGTAATGCCAACATAAACCCTAAATTCTTTGACCTTCAAAATTTTTATAGGAAAGAAATGTACTTTATTTGTTTGATGTATGTACGCTGCCAAAACCACAAATTACTAAATTTAGTGATTTGTGCCCTAAACCACTGGGCAAGAAGAATCGCGGCGACCAATTTTTTTAAGGTGAAACTAAAATTTTACTGCACTACAACCCATGTTTCCGAACCGTGTGTGACGCAGTTCTCGAAGATCGTGTTATATAGGTTTTCTTTGTCTTTGGCGATATTGATTTATTCCATAGTACCGGATGCAGTGCTCTAGTGATTTTCTTCCACTGCGCTAATTTATATAATATATTGTGCTCGTGTATTCAATCAGCTGTTATCGTAACACCTAGATAATTGCATGCATTTTTGTGGTGTATGGTTCAGGTGCGTTTGTTCACTCCCTTACAGCTACTCGTATCTATGTATTTAATATTTTCCATGTTAAGTTGGAGTCCTCATTAGCCATATTCTTCTACTAACTTTCTTATATATGTTGCATCATCTTTCTCTTCTGCAATAATTAACTGGTCGTGGGCGAATGAAAGTGTGTGAATGCGCTGATCCCCAATATGTACTTCCATTTCGCTGCACTTTTGTGTCCATTTATTTAGTGCACTATTAATATATTTTGAACAGGGTGGAGAACAAGTAACCTCCATGCTTTAGACCTTTATTAACCCGAAGGGAACGAGATACTGCTCTTCATGTATTTAGTCTACTCCAGTTTTCTTTGTAGATGGTCTTTATTGCGTTTATGTACATGGCACTGATATCACATTCCCAGAGTTTTACTTGAGGCACCGAGTCATACTTTTTTTTAAAAGATCTACAAAGATGACATGCAGTTCTCCTCCGCAAGCTAACTTCTTTTTCATATTCTGTGCAAGACCTTCCTTGGCGGAACCCGCTTTGCTCCTCTACTTCCGTAATCTCCTTCTCCATTTTATTTTTAATTGTGCACCCATCCAGCTTGTTCATCGTAGATGTACGCTTATACCCCTATAATTAGAACACTCGTTGGTACTTCCTTTCTTGACTTTCTTGAGTGAATTTATTTGAGCTAATTTCGAATCTGTTGGTATCCCGTCTCCTGCTATGCATTTGTTAAATATTTCTTGCATTATTTCAAAAGCTATATTGTAGGTGCGTGTTTCATCTATTCGACGGGTATGCCTCTAAGCCCTGGAGCTTTTATTATTTTTCATTTGTTTGAGCTCTCGACATATGTACTTCTTCCAGTGATATATTTTCAGGACGGCTATGCTCATAAGGTGGGATTACGCAGTGTCAGTTCAATTAATTATCTCCAAAGGACGATGCAGCAGATGGACGTTCACAGTTAGCAAACCAAAGCGCATAGTAATCAGAGTAATCACCTAGAGTGGGAAAAGAGAAGAACTTACAGTCGATATACAATCAGTGTCATTCAGATTATTTCAGACTGCATCATTCAAACCACTAGAAATACTTTAACTCCAAGATACCACAAGAAATTTAAAATCCTGGCAGAATATTCCAAACCAATTAGTATTAAATTCAACGACACAGTAACCCAAAACTATTTTACAGATATAGCAGAGCAGCCAGTGTTGAAACAATCAGACCACTTCGAGGATCTACAAGCTTCTCAGTTGGACCTGCAACAGCATCTGACGGGAATGGCATGGAAAACCATCCGACATCATTTCTACCTCTAATTATTTATTGTATCAGGAAAAAACTACACCAAAGAAAGCATCCACCCAGACAGCGTCAGCAGGCAGTGGACGAATATCCTCTAGACAATTAATATGGTTGAAACAGTGTAGTTTATTAACAAGTAGTATGTTTACGGAGACATTCTCCTTTCTTTTGTTATTCTTAATCTGGAGTTTGGCAATATGTTTAATCTCAAATTAAACAGATTTAAATTACATTTCAAAATTTAAGAAATGCAAACTAGGAGTGTAATTTACTAATTCATAAGTTCAATATGTTTAGAAATGCAAACTAGCAGCACATGCATTAGTTCATGAAAGTTCAATATGACAGAACTGCATGTTAGCAGAATTGCAAAAATTAACGCATGGCAGCATCGCTTAATACATGCGATAACCTAGTAATGCAAGTTCAATGTATTACAAGTGCATGTCTAGTGGAAGGGGCTTGCTTAAACGCTGACTGTTTGTCGTGACACACGATAGCGACCTAGTAAAGTACGCATTCTTGCACTTTAAAATAGTGCCATTTTTAGAACTAAGCGAAATGTATATATCGAGAGATCCAAAAAAAAACTGTTCCTCAGCGGGCTGTGGAAATTCAATGTATGAATAATATGTTGGTGACACTGTACGTCAATGTCAAATTCGAGGTTATTAGGTTAGGTTTTCCGTCAGTTATGACACAAAATGACGCAAATCCTAACCTGCTAACCTCGAATTTGACATTGACGTACACTGACACCAACATTTTATTCATACGTTGAATATCCACAGCCCGCTGAGAAACAGTTTTTTTTTTGATCTCTCGATATGTATATATACACCGAGATTTTATAATAAAAACAATCAGCATTAAGTGTTTGATTCATAAACATCGAGGTACTACCCTTTCAAGCCTGTGAGGCTGCACTTCGGGTAGTTACCAAAGTATAACGTCCCTCTGAGTGGCATGACTACTCTTGCCTTAAAACACGGCTTGCAGTCTCACTGTGTGCTCAGAATTAAAGGGATGCAACCAGCGCAAGTAACAGACACCTGTTCAGCCTCCAGGCAATTCTGTTAAACTTTTATATTTTCTTCAATTTTCAATGTTAATCTGGTCGATTTTAACTTTCTCATTTTTATTGCTTTTTAAGCTGTTTATGCATTTCCACGCTTCTATGGATCTTGAGATACCTAAGAGTTTATTTATTTTGGCACATTTCCTGTTCCAGTAGCAACTCCTTTTCATAATACTGTGATGTGATCGCAATCACTTCAGATTCGATTTCACTAAACCAAGATTCCAACCAAAACCATCGTTCAATTTTAGATATTTAATATAGAATATAGATGTTACATATTGGAAGTACAAACTTAATCTATTTCTTAATATCTAATGTATTCACACAATTGACATACATTTCACAATCATTACCAGTCATCACATTCCGCGGAAACACAGCTCTTTCAAACAACTGATTCAGCAACCTATTACTATGCAATTATAATATTAATATTTTATATACAGTGTGATTGAAAAAATATTTATGCTAGTCATACTACTCAAAAACGGAAAGAGGTATGGCGTTGAAACTTCATATATAAGTTTTGTGTACTATGTAGATCCGACAGCAAGCTTTTGAAGAGAATCGCATAACCGGAAGTAGGTGTTTACTCTTGTGATTTTTCAGTTTTTTCGATTTTTTTCAATAACGGTTCTAACAATTTTTTTTAACTTACATTTTTCTTACATTTTTAATGTGTATTGATGTAAGATAGGTGATTTTCCAGTTGAATACTTCTAAAATGGGTTTCTTTTGTTTTTTTTTCTATTTTTTTATTAACTCCTATTTTAAATAGAACACCCGGTATATTATTACATTTTTGAAATCAGCTTAAAATTCTAGAGAAAATTTGTCTCTTGAACTAACACACACATTTTGTACCGTTTTTGTAAAATTTGTAATTTTTGAAAATTTTTCACAAATGCTTAAAAATTTAAAATTAAATTTTTTGCTAATTATAAAATCACTGTAAAAGGAAGTTGTGTGCGTGTATCACACCAGATGTTTTAAAATTATTGTTTATACAACTAAGAATTGTACAACTTAACTCTATTCTTATGTACCGGGTGGCCAGAAATATCTGATATCACATTATCTTTGGAATCAATACCGCTTTATTAAAGTGATTAATCCAACTAAACTAAATGTCATTAATGTCATCACAACTAAAATTCCTATCTGTCAAAAATTATTACAGATTGCAATAAGTATTGAAATTAGAACAGGAGATTTTTATAATCGAGTCGTAGGCTAAACTGCAGAATCTGGGGCACATTCCCCTCCTCTTATTTGCATTTTATTACATTTCATACCAATACTTATTATAATTGAAATATGTATAATGCTAACCAACATTTATAAGTAGCTAAATCCATGGCTACCGGGATCTCAGATGTTTATGGCCACCCGGTACTTCTACCATTTTACTATCTATTTTAATTACAAGATTTGTGGACTTAATATCTATTATTTCATAAAGTCCTTTAAATAAGGGTTCTATTTTATTTCCTGTCTCATTTTTTAATAAAATCGTATCTCCTATTCTTTAATTTACAATATTACGTTTCTCATCATATTTAACTTTCCTTTTCATCTTAGCTTTAATTAATTTATCTTTTACATCGTGGCATGCTTGTTGCAATCTATATTTTAATTCTAACGAATAATCATCGAAATTATATAATGGATCTAACTGATTTGAAACATTTGAAGGCAATTTACATAATTTTTCAAAGACAAATTCATAAGGTGTATATTGTGTTTCTGTGTGCACCGTAGTATTATAAGCAAAACTCCAAAATGAAATCCAAGAACTCCAACTTTCTGGATATTTTGAAATTTGAATTCGTAAATAGTTACCTAAATTTTTATGAGAATTTTCAAGAGCATCTAATGTTTAATGGTGGTATGCTGTAGACTGTAATTTATTAATTTTAAAAATTTTGCAAATGTTTGTAAAAACTGAAGCTAAAAATTCTGTACCTTGATCTGTGATAATTTCTTCTGGAATACCATAACGCAATATAAAATTTTCTACAAAAGCTTTAGCAACTGTTTCAGCTTCTTTATTTGGTAAAGCGTAACATTCAGCAAATTTACTAAGATCGCATTGTAAAGTTAAAATATATCGATGTTCTTCTAAATTTCCTGGTAACGGTCGTACAATATCTAGAAAAATTCTCTGAAAAGCATGTGCCGGGGTTGTAGTTATTGACATTAGTTCTATATTTAATTTCGAATGTTTCTATATTTGACACTCGTCACACCTTTTAACAAATTTTATTACGTCATTTCTTAAATCTGACCAAAAATAATATTTTTTGATATTATTGTACATACGATTTATACCTGCATGACCTCCTGTTGGTAATAAATGAAAATCATTTAGAATTTCTTGTCGCGTTTCTAAATCAATAATTTTTTGTACACTCGTTATAACAGATATTTTGATACCTGCACTTTTTATTTCATTATGCTCTTTTAATATGCGGTTTAATAATGATAAGGCACCTTTTTCATTCTTTATGATTACTAATTCTGGAATTTTATATTCCTTACATATATTTTTCAGAGCTCTCACCGTTTCACGTAGTGAACACGATGATCGAGGGTTCTGTTTTAAATAAATTTTTTGCAATCCCGCATTACATATTAAATATTCATTGTGATATACAATTTCCTAGTGTACTAATATATTTCGAAACTCTCGTTCTGTTATAAGTCGTAATCCGAATGAATCATGAGGTCATTTCAACAACTCCACAAGACCCGGGTGATCAACCCGCTTCTTTTGAATTGTATCAATGTCGTCGCCTTCATCCTGAATTAAATTCTTTGCTTGTGCACGTGTTATTGCTTAAACCGTACTATATACCACGTTATTCATGTTTTTAAGTTCCTCTAAAGAAAATTCTACTCTAGATAAAGCATCTGCTGCTACATTATCTTTTCCTTTTATATATTTTACCGTAAAATCATACTCTTCAAGTGCTAACCTTAATTTTATTAACCTACTAGATGGATTTGTCATACCAAATAAATATACTAAGGGCTTATGATCGTCAAAAATTTCAAAGGATCTCCCATACAAATAAGGTCTAAAATGTTTTACACCAAAAACTAGGGCTGCTAATTCTTTCTCTATAGTAGAATAACTTCTTTCTGCTTTATTTAAAGATCTGCTTGCGTATGCTATTGGTCTATCATATTTATTCAACAATACAGCTCCTAATGCTACTCGTGAAGCATATGTCTTTAAAATAAAATAATTACTTTCTGAAAAATCTGGGTATTGTAAAATTGGTGGGCTTATTAAAGCATTTTTTAATGTTACAAACGAATTTTGACAATTCTTATCCCAATTAAATGGTACATCTTTTCTCTGTAATGCGTTTAATGGTGCCGCAATGTGGGCAAATTTTGGAATGTACTTTCTATAAAAATTTGCAAAAGCTACGAATCTTTTTGTCTGATTAGCGTCTTTAGGAATTGGATAATTTTGAATTGCTTCAATTTTTTCTGGATCGGGTGAAACACCTTTTTCTGAAATTACATGACCTAAGTAAGCAATCTCTTTCCTTAAAAATTCACATTTATAGGGATTTAATTATAAATTAACGTTTCGTAGTCTTTGTAATACTTTTGTAAGATTTTGATTATGAGTAATTAAATTATTCTCAAAAACAATTAAATCGTCAATTAAATAAAACTTTCATAATTTAGACCTGCCATAGCAATTGTTATAGCACGTTAAACTGCGAAGAACTAATTTTTAACCCTTGAGGCAATCTATTCATTTGATACTGTCTTCTATCTGTTGTAAAACTTGTATAATTCCTACTTTCCTTATCAAGCTTAATTGGATAATAACCTTGAGATAAATCTAAATGAGAAAAGTAAACTGCTCCCGATAATGAATCTAAAATTTCAGTTATGCATGCTAGCGGAAATTTGTCATCTACTACTTGCTTATTTAATAGTGTATCTATATATTTAAAACGTGAAGCGTTTTCTTTCGACATCTATTTTGAGACTTCCACCGGGCCGATTTCGATAATTTTTTTTTAATGAAAGCCGTTACCGTGTAGATGTGCACAAAAGTCTTAAATTGAAAGTAAATTGATAATTTTTAGAGAAAAACCATCATATTTTAGCTCTCAAGTGGTTGCAGCCGGCCATGCAGTAGCAGTAAACCAGGTATATTCTCACAGTCAGCCTGCGGCGTTCTGCCGATTATTGCAATGGACTACTGTCAGTACTAATGTTTATTTGAAATCAACGGTCTGCTGATTCGTGAGACAAACGTCAAAATACATGTAAAATGACCATTAAAGTAAATCGGTATTGCTCAAATGCTGTAAGGTGTTTTTTCTGCTTATTATAATTATGTGGATGTGCTTATTTACACACTGGTTCATTGCTTTCCCTGTTGGTACAAGCATACGTATGTTATTAAAACGTCTTTCGACGTTGTCCGACACCTGTTTTTCATACTCTTCCATGCTCACAGTTTCTTTCGTGTAAGTTGCATTCAGTCATCGCTTTTGTAATCTATTATTTCAAAATTCTATTCGGCCTTCTCCTAGATCTTCTTTGTGGCACCCTTCCCATTTTCCCTGTGCGCCTAGCATGTGCGATGACAATTAATAAACCACAAAGACAAACTCTGGATAAAGTAGGAATATATAATATTCGTCACAACCAGTATTTAGCTATTGTCAAATGTATATAGCAGACACGTGCGAGTAGTTTTGAAAACTAAAAATTCAAATTTTACTTGATGGATGGTGCCATAAGTTATAAACATTGTCTACAAATTGCAAAATATTTGTCAACGGGTCCCATTAGTGGTTTTTTATTTACTGTGGTTTTATCAGCTTGACGATGATATTTAAATGGCAGTTGCTCTCAATACAAATACGTGTTATAATAGTGATTTTTAAAAATGCAGTATCAGTACAATAAGGACATATTGTCTTGAATGTACATAAGGTTTCACCTGATAGGATATTCCAAGGCCGAATAGTTTTCCAACTTAACTTGAAACTCGGCAACGAAAACGTATGTCAAGCCGTGACAGATATCGCCAGCCCCACTCACATAATATATTCCGACATCAAGAACATAACAGCAAAACCTGTGTCCTGGCTTCGTAGAAGGGCGAGTATCACTCTGAAGAATGATAAGGCACTAAAAATTAACAACACACACCTCAGAGCCTTTCATTCGGAGGAAAAGATCTATCAATCGATTAACACTGTGGTGGAGGCAGATGATACAGTAGTGCACTACCACGTTGAGTTTCTCCACACTCTCTACCCTCCCGGACTTCTTTCAAATCGCCTGCCTTTGAAAGTTAGAGCACTTATACTACTGAGAAACGTGAAGATTTCCAAATTCGACTGCAGGTGAAAGCGCATCGTAACGTCACTGAGGACAAAATGTTGATAGGTTTTGGCGAAAGGGAGACAGTCTTCATTCCTCGAATAACCCTTATTCTTTCAGACTATTCTTTTCAATTTAAGAGACTGCAATTTCCCGTAAAAACCTGCTTTGCCATGACGATCAATAAGGTGCAGGGACAGTCACTGAATCAGGCTGGGATCGACTTGAGGGAAGACTGTTTTTTTCTCGATCAACTTTATCTTGACTGCTTAGCGATCAGTTCTCCAAACAACTTAGTGGTGCTCAAACCAGAAGGGAAAACCTCCAATATTGTCTACAAGAAGTGATTTTACCCTCTATTCGACGGGATTGACTTCTACTTCACAGATCGTTATAAAATAGAATCTGGGGGAGGTAAGAAGTTGTAATTCGCCATATTAGTTCTTTTTACAAGTAGGGTCAAGCCATTTTCAGGGCTTTTCAAAATTCATTCCTCCAAAGGAGCTAAATGTGGTAGACCTGTTTTTGTAAAGATCTACAATGAGGAAACTACTACAGGTGGGAAGCTGAAATTCGACATATTAGTTCGTTTTACAAATGAGATTAAGTAAATGTCAATGTTTTGCAGAATGCATCCCCGAAAGGGGTTAAATGGGGCAAATATGTTTTTCTAAATACCGCTAGAAGGAAACTACTATATTGAGATTTAGTGGTGCGAGTGTTACAGAAAGATCACTTTAAAAGATATACTTTAATTACAGTTTAGAGTATTACAAAAACTGTGTATTGGACAATCAATTAAAGCAACTATTTCATGATACCGACAGTAGACTACTACTACTATTTAGGATTTAGGATGTCAAGCCATTTTCAGGGTTTTTCGAAATGTATCTTCTCAAAGGGATTAAATGGGGTAGATGTGTTTTTCTAAACATCGTCACGAGATAGATACAGGTAGGTAGTCGAAATTCCGCATATTAGTTCGTTTTACAATTCATGTCAAACCATTTTCATGGTTTTGCAGAATGCATCTCCTCAAAAAAGTTAAATGAGATAGACCTGTTTTTTAAAGATTACCTTAACGAGCGAACTACTACAGATAGGAAGCTGAAATCTTGCATATTAGATCGTCTTACAAATCGACCAAATAATTTCCAGGGATTTTTGGAATTCACCCCCAAAGGGTGCTACGGTGTAAATGATCTCTTAGCTGTTGATACTGTGTGAACAAACCTTTAGTGCCGATATTCGGTTCGCGCCCATCGAAATTTGTTAGGTTGGCGATTATTTTTTTTAGTGGTGCTCGGATTTTGCAAACTTATGGCAATTCGGCATTTGTCTCATTTTTACAGTGAAGCTAGCAGATTGCACGGTTTTTCACATTCTATAATCCGATGGGGAGTTAGTCTGCTTTTGATTCTTTGTATGCTCCATGCCGTTTGGCGGGGTTTTGGTTTACAAGCTAATATTTGGACATTCAAGTCCGCGCCAATTGGCGGACTAAGTTGCAAACAAACTTCTGAAAAAAAAAAATCGTACACATGGCCCATATTCTTGGGACGAGTTAATTTGGAGTTTTGTCCGCTCTCGTGTGAAGCGCAAAAAAATTATATCTCTCTTGCCTGAATATGAAAAGCAATATTTGAGTGTAAATATAATTGTATCACGTAATGACAACATTTTATAATTTTCTATGGAATTAATAGTAAGGTGGGAATATATCGTATTTGCCACAAGTATTTAGCCATGGTCAAGTATATGTAGCAATATCACGTGTGAGTAGTTTTAAAAACTTAATAATTTAAATTTTATCTAATGAATCCTGCCACACGTTACAAAGAAGTTTTCTAACTTGCAAAATATTTTGCAACGGGTCCACTAGTAATCTATAATAACGCGCCATTTTTGATTACGGTTTTGATCTTTCTTTTTTGTGATCACCATTCCGATCTAGTTTCTTCAATTATACCGTTTTCTAACATTGAATCAATTTGTCTATGTATTTCTGGTTTTTGTGCTTGTGGCAACCTATATGGTTTGACGTATGCAGGATTTGCGTCGTCCCGTATGCGAATTTTTTGTTTATAAATATTTGTTACTGTTAAAGAGTCTCTCTCAAAATGAAAGACATCAGCATATTTTGCACATATTTTTAAAATTGAATATTTCTCTTCTTCATTTAAAGACTCAGTTTTTATTAAATCTAATAATTTTGTAACTCTTCCAACAGACCATATTTGAGAAGTGCTAAAATTGCACATATTGTACTCGCTTAGATTTGTTACTTGTGATTGAAATCGTTCTACTTTTATTTTCCTATCGTTAACATTTAAAATTCTTACTGGTATCAAATTACGATGTGGCCTAACAATAGTACTTGCTACGTAAACACCTTTTCCTATCTCGTCCGCTAAAATTACACCGTCTTCATTTAAATTCATCCAAATATATTTTATAACTTCACATCGGGCGGGTATATTTATTGAAAAATCATATTTTGTTTCCATTGGTAGTGTTACATTAAAATTTTGTATTGACAGGGTTAAATTAAATTTTTCGAAATAATTTGTGCTCTATATTTTTGTAAAAAATCTGAACCAATCACTCCATGTATACAGTTTTGAAATTTATCAATTACTACAAATTTGTAGTATACTTCTACATTTTCTATTTTTAATAAAATGTTTGCTGATCCTACTGTATAAGCTGAACCTGAAATACCATTAACTTGAACTCTAGTCGACGGGTCGATTACTTCATTTGTTGCTAAATAATTTTGAAAAATAACACTGACCGATGCGCCCGTGTCGATGAAAAATAACATATCTTGAAAATTATATATAAAACGAATAAAATACCTGCACTAGGTTGACCTACTTGGCTTGGGTGGATTACGTTTACTTTAGCATTATTGCTGAAATTAAGTTTTTGATTTTTTTCTTCGAAAATTGTTAAACCTATCCTCGTTTCTTGTATATGGATTATTATTATAATTCTGTTTATTATAATTTCTGCCTTTATTTTGGTAACCAAACTTTCCACGTGAATTTCCAACATAGTCATTTTGGTACTTACGGTTATTTCCTCTGATACTCATATGAAGAACTTTTGGACCATCTGCCTGCACGTAAATTTGTTCGTCCTGAGCTGCTCGAATAGCGTCACTTAATTTTGAATAATTTCTAGCTTTTATTATAGTTGTTATTTCGCCATTTCGCAATCCGTTCGTAAAAGCGTTGATAGCAATTTTTTCTTTCGTGCTTTGTAAAATTGCAAAATTTTTTGGTTCATCTTGCGTTTGGGCTATCGTTAATTCAACAAAAATCTTCGATTGATTTTCCAAATTGCTCTCTAGATTTTCCTAACTGTTTGGAATTGTGTAGTTTTACAGAAATCGCAACAGCTGATTTTCGTGCAATAAAATTTTCACGTAAATACCCAAGTAGTGTTTTGACAGTCATAATTTTGACTTAAGCAATTTTTCGCATTTTGTGATAACCTAGTTTTTAATACATATGAAATTAACAACTTTTTACTATTATCATCAGCAAGAATGTCATGATATAACTGAATCGCGTCAATTAATTATTTCGTCGTATTTTCGGTATTATCCATTACCGGCAACAAAGCTGCTGCAGTCTTCAAATCAAATTTCTAAGACATGTTTTCAGTGTCAGGGTCAGAAGAACTGCTTGAACTTGATTTTATTTTTATTTCGTCTGAATTGCAATTTTCTAACCTAGTTTGTAAAATATTCCTACAATCTAAAATTAGCTTGTTTATATCTGCAACATATTTTTTGCTAACGCTACAATTTCATTTGAGTTACTACCTCTATTAAATTCCTGCCTAACTTTTTCAAGTTTAGTTGCAAAACTATCTAACTTCTTAAGATTACGAGTTATATGTTCCCTATTTAACCTCCTGTCTGTATTTTCCATTTTGATATTTCTGTTGAATACCTCTAATTCTTCTAATAATTCTTGAAACTCAGTTAATTGAGACATTTACATTCTATAGTGTAGCCTGTCTGGCTATTTTAATTTAATTTAGTTTAATTAAAATGTTTGCTACAAAATGCCGGGGTGAAACCGGCTTCCAGGTAGCTCAGAAAAAAGCCAAAGTACACTTATTAACCTCAAGCTTATTACCCAGGAAAAGAAAAGAGAATAACTTTTCTAAGCATATAATAACTTTTAACTATATACAGGTCAAATTAAATTGTATTCAAAATAGGAAAATAAATTACAATAATGTTTATAACTTGAATCGTTCCCTTCTGGTAGTGGGTCACGCTCGCTTGGATTCGGTTCCTGGCAGCTATATATGGACCAGATTATATAGCGAGTAGGTCCCTTGGCTTGTAGGCCGATCGACTATCTTGAAAACTCGTATTTATCGGCGTTATCGTGGTCTGCAAATGTGTGACATGTGGCGGCCTAGTGGGCGACTGGATCGAAGATACCAGTTTTTCTCCTCCGAGACCTTGGAGCCCCAGGTGAGCGGTGTTGTAATTAATTTTAACCTCAGGCCTTGCAAGCGGCGATTTGCCGGGAAAATGTACTTTATGGCCCCGGCTGGGCGTCGAAATGCGACGTGAAAATGTCCCGAAAATAGAATTTGCAACATTTTTGATGCAGCCTCGCCTGGATGCCGTATTTTTGTTGCGGCCACCTACAGGGTGAACTTTCTTAGGTGAACTTTGGGCCGCTCTCGCGTTACGTCGCCCAAGTCGTAATTAGTAAACTAATACGGCGTTTGGAGCTAGAGTGAGTTAGTTTCTCGGTTCTAAAGTGTTCGCGGAGCCTGGGAAAATGCTCAAGGTAGTTTAATCGGTAAGATCTGTGGGAGTTTCAGCGGGATCTCTCTGCCGGATAGCGCACGATTCGAAATCTTCCTAGCAGGGTGGAACAAAAGAGGGTAGTTTATAGGTTAGACAAGCTTCTTGCTGGATAGCTCACAACGGAACCCTCCTAGCAAGAATAAACAAAGGGGTAGTTTATAGGTTAGACAGGCTTCTTGCTGGATAGCGCACAAGTCGAAACCCTCCTAGCAAGAATGAACAAATGGGGTAGTTTTGACAGGTTTTCCTCCGGATAGCTCACAACGGAACCCTCCTGGGAGAACAGGTGAAGGAGAAATAACAGGTAAAATTCTGTCTAGAAATAGCTTTGTTTTCTCCTTATGCACTCTGGGCTGGTGTAATCAGCAGTTCAAGCCGGTCCGCTGGAGGACGGGATCCTTACACTAGGTGCGCGGAGGAATCCCTGCGTCTGCCCGCGGTGACGTCACTTATCGTCTTTCAAGCGGACTGAAGATGTAACGCTCCGATTTAAAAAGTTTAATTACGCTAGAGGAAACGCGCGAATTAATATTTAATTACAAAATTTGGTTCGCGCTGGGCGAAACGTTACAATATAATTACTTTTTAATTCAACTTATAAACTGTATTTACTTATACTTATTACTTAAATGTTACAGATAATTTAACTCACACGCGTTTATTTCTTTCCACTTCTTCGAGGTTACTTGGTATTATTTCCTTTATTTATATATGGCGTATTTTATTTTTTCTTAAACTTGTTCCATACTCTTTGAAAGATTATTCCGGCTTTTCTTCGTTAGTCTTTTCTTATAGATTGACCAGCAGTGTGCTACAATCAACACAATTACGGCTACAAAAGCAATTACACCCAAAATTTCTGTTACAGAGAAGGATTCGAGGCTTGAACCATCTCCATTTCCTGCTTGTGCAATGATGACTTCATCCCTGGATTTGGTACTTCCCATTATTGCTTCTTGGATTTGGACAAGTCTTCAAGGCGTGGTAACTGGAGGGTACAATTTTTGTCTATTTTTCGGTGTAGGCGTGTGCTGTGATTGTAGGCGCTGGCAGGGTCGACATGTGCTGTGATCGCAATCACTTCAGATTCGATTTCTTTAAACCTAGATTACAACCAAAACCATCGTTGAATTTTAGACATTTAATATATAATATAGATGTTACATATTTGAAGTACAAACTTAATCTATTTCTAAATATCTAATGCATTCACACAATTGACGTACATTTCACAATCATTACCAGTCATCACATTCCGCGGAAACACAGCTCTTTCAAACAACTGATTAAGAAACCTATTACTATGCAATTATAATATTAATATTTTATATACAGTGTGATTGATAAATATTTATGCTAGTCACACTACAATACATAAATGTAATCTTATTTTTTGCATGGAAACTAATAAATGATTATAATTATTATCGTACTAGCGTATCAAATTTTTATTGCATCAAATAACATTATGCTAAAACAATAGTTAAACTACGACTAAAACTTAGTTGAGGTGTGAAGTAAAGATTTAACTGGTTTTCCGATTAAAGAAGCACGTCTTATTATTTAAAAAATATTGATCTCACATATCTTGGTTGATTTGAAAATAAGAGTAGCAAAGTATGTATTACAAACCAAGATTTAACATAATTTAGTAATCATCTGCTCATGACTGACGAGTGTTGTTTTAGAAGTAACGGAATAATTAATTTCCACAACAATCATATTTGGGCAGATGAAAACCCACATGCAATCCGTCCAAGCAATTTCCAGCATCGAGTTATGATTAATGTGTGGGCTGAAATCGTCGATAATTTGTTAATTGGCCCATACATACCACCAGGTAGATTAAATGGCGAAGTTTATTTACAACTTTTAAGAGGCCGCCTGCCAAAATTACTTGAAAATATCCCACTTGCTGTAAGCCAGAATATGTGGTTTATGCACGATGGGTCTTCAGTCCATTTTAGGAGAAAAGTACGCGAGTATTTGAATGCTACATACACGAATCGTTGGATATGAAGAGGTGGACCAATTTTTTGGTCAACCCTATCTCCCGACCTCAATAGTTGTGCTTTCTTTTTGTGGGAAGAAATTAAGTCAATTATTTATAGAACGTCAATAATAAACTATGAAGATCTCCATCAACGCGTGATAAATGCAGCTGATAGAATTCGCAATAATCCGGGAGTATTTGAAAGTCTGAAGATCTATGTTAACGCAGGGTCGAAGCTTGCATTAGAGCAAATGGCTCACACTTTCTGCATTTACTGTAAATAATTGTAATTTTTAATGTAATAATTTCGTTTTCGTTTATTGATAACATTTGTTTAATTTGTTATAATTTGTTCATACCTTATTTACATTGAATAATTCTCATTTTTTAAATTGATAATTGCTTTTGATTTGTTAATGTTTATTTGATCTGTTAAGCGTTTAAGTCATACAGTGCATAATTGCTTAGTGACAGAGGATAATCAAAACTTAAACAATGTTAAGGGATGCTCATTATGTCAGCAGTTCCAAACATTTTCAGTATCGTTTTTAACATCCATTCCCGAAGAATCTCTACATCTAATAAAAAAATGTCTCGGGATTTTTCAACTACATTTTTGTCATTCTTTCATTCCTACAATTTTTCGTATTGACTTCCCTAACACCCTGTATATTACAATCATCAGATAAAATTAACAGCTTATCGCGAAAATTTAACCTCAAACAAGATACACAGTGAAGACACAGAAATGTTTATTAATTCAAAAACATTTATTAACGATACAAACCAAGCCATATGTGTCATTTTTAAATAGATAGAACATCATTTAAAAATGTTATCTGTGAAAATGATAGTCTTCTGACCAAATGTGAGTGGATAACCAAGACAAGTTGTGCAGTTCAAAACAGGCATTTAAACCACTAAGTTGTTTAAATAAATTGCTAGTTGTATTCGTAAGTACATTATATAAGCTATATGCAATTTCTTGTAAAAAAAAAATATGCTAAAGCTAAACATTAAGTTAAGTTAAGGTGTTTTATATTAGTGTATTAGTTTCAATATACTAATTTGCCTTCTATTTTTTTTATTTATTCTGCTGCACCCCCCTTTGAGGAGTTGTGTCCCTCCCAGGAGGCGCGCCCTATAGTTTGAAAAACACTGTCACAGTTGTTTCGTTCTTTTTTTAATTATATTTATCTGTTCTCAGTCGCCTAATATTCTATCTTGCAATATTTAATCTATCTGTTTTTCTAAATCCATACTTTTTTTAAATAGAATTGTTTTTATCAGATTTGTGTTGTTCTTGTTATTGCTGTACAGAAAAGTACATGTCAAATCTATGCTCTCCTCGTATATACTTTATGATAGTATTAGATAGTAAATTGCTTCATCTTCGTCTTCTGTTGAAACACATTAGCCATGAACATAAAGATTAATAATAATTATGGATAACATAATTTTTCGACATGACATGACGTTGCTTGCTAATAAGTAAATAAAATGCTAATTTTATAAGTAAATAAAGGAAATCGGTAGAAGCATTCTAATAATCTAAAAAATTAAGACTGCATTTAATTTCGTGTGTATTTGGTTTATTCTTTTTGATTAAATAAACAGTAATTTATTATATAAGACGATTAAGTTAAATTTTATCCACGAGTGAATCGTTTAACGTCGAGACGAAGTCGAGACGTTAATGATTCAAGAGTGGATAGTAATAACTTTATCGTCGTGTATAATACAATTTTTTTCTATCGCAAGAACTTTAATAATTTCAAAAGAAAATAAGGAAAGTCAATGACATTTTAAAATCTCAGTAGCTAGATTGGGTTGCTAGGATAATACGAAGCTGTAATATTTAATTTACATAAAAGTTAGAAAGTTAATAGTATATTATGATACGAGTTTTATAGGAAGCATTTTGTAGCACGCACGGATTTAGGGTACGACGAGCGAAGCGAGGAGTGCCCTAAAGGAGTAAGTGCTACAAAATGCCTTATAAACGAGGTATCATACAGTATTTTATCTACTTTGCCACTTTTTTAAGCAAAAAAATGAAAATTTTTAGTATTTTTATTATAGCACCGCTTTGTGTCTATTACGATACGCGTTTGCGTATCGTAATAGCCTCAGTACGAACGCAAAGTAGATAAATTACTTTATCTACTCCAGTGGGATAAGTAACGCATTACGTCACTCATTTGACACTATTTCAGTTGGGTAATGAAGCTCATTACACCACTCAGTTATGTAATGGTTTCATTACGCAACTGAGTTGTGTAATGACTTCATTACGTAACTGAAATAGTGTCAAATGAATGACATAATGACATTTTCCTACTAAAATATTTTTGAAAATGACAGATCTGACATTTCTCTTAATGCACTTTTCTCAATTTTAGGCAGTCGTAGATAAAATTTTGTACAATACATGTGTGATAATGCATCATTAATATACTTGTGTGCTTACATAACTCGTGCTACGCACTCGTTTGTAACTTACACACACGTATATTAATGATGCTGTTATCCCACTTGTATAGTAAATAACTATTATCTACCCTTGATGTTAAAGTGCTACTTTATCTACCCTTGCAGTTAAAGTAATGCTTAACCTTTTGTTTGGAGTCGATTCAAGCACACTAACATTTGGTTTAGAAAAATAATAGTAATTTATTATACAAGACGATAAAGTTAAATTTTATCCACGAGTGAATCGTTTAACGTCGAGACGAAGTCGAGACGTTAATGATTCAAAAGTGGATAGAAATAACTTTATCGTCGTGTATAATACAATTTTTTTTACAGCAAGAACTTTAACAATTTCAAAAGAAAATAAGGACAGTCATTCACATTTCAAAATGTCAGTAGCTAGATTGGGTTGCTACGATAATACGAAGCTGTCATATTTAATTTAAACAAAAGTTAGAAAATTAAATTACTTTATCTACTCCAGTGGGATAAGTAACGCATTACGTCACTCATTTGACACTATTTCAGTTACGTAATGAAGCTCATTACACCACTCAGTTATGTAATGGTTTCATTACGCAACTGAGTTGTGTAATGACTTCATTACGTAACTGAAATAGTGTCAAATGAATGACATAATGACATTTGCCTACTAAAATAGTTTTGAAAATGACAGATCTGACATTTCCCTTAATGCACTTTTCTCAATTTTAGGCAGTCGTAGATAAAATTTTGTACAATACATGTGTGATAATGCATCATTAATAAACTTGTGTGCTTACATAACTCGTGCTACGCACTCGTTTGTAACTTACACACACGTATATTAATGATACTGTTATCCCACTTGTATAGTAAATAACTATTATCTATCCTTGATGTTAAAGTGCTACTTTATCTACCCTTGCTGTTAAAGTAAAACTTGACCTTTTGTTTTGAGTTGATAAAAGCACACTTTAACATGTGCTATAGAAAAAAATTAATTAATGACAAATATCGAGAGATCCAAAAAAAACTGTTCCTCAGCGGGCTGTGGAAATTCAACGTATGAATAATATGTTGGTGACACTGTATGTCAATGTCAAATTCGAGGTTATCAGGTTAGGTTTTCCGTCAGTTATGACACAGAATGACGCAAATCCTAAGCTGCTAACCTCGAATTTGAGTTTTTTTGGATCTCTGGATATTAATACGAATAACTAAAATTAGAAAGTACCTACCTAATAGTAGCACCTGAGCCGACGTTATATAGTACGTTTACGTATCCACGTAATAATTACAAACTGTACTGAAACTCACTCAACCAACATTACAAGCTCCTGTAGCCTCAGTAGTTTCTGCACGCCATAATAGATGGCGTTTGGAACACTTCAGATAAGGTGCGCTAAAAAATAATTCTATCTTGCGTTCACTTTTATAAAACATTTATGATTTGTGCAGTTGCGATTAAAATTAAAACACTTGTAATTTAGTTTGTTTATAATTAAATAGTTATTTAAGTAAGAGATATAATTCTTTAACACCATTTCATATTGTGGAAACTCTAATTTCCAGCTTTTCTCTTGCCTAAGCAAATATTTTGTGCTGCGTCCCCAAGAGCAGAGAATGTCAACCAAGGAGCGAGTGAACCGAAAATTTTTATTGAATTATGTCAAGAGCGTACATAAAACCACCCTTGCGATATACTTGACCCAGTTCGCAGCCACAGTAAAATCGAAGTGCACTCAAGTACACCCCGACATTTTTTAATGGCTTGCTGGATTCAAGGTGGCTTTCAATTTTTGATCCCAGAGAATGGAATCGCAGCTAAACTGCATAGGCGATGGTGCAGGGGAGCGGCAGACAGAAAATAAAGAGACAAGAATAACACTGGCCTGGCGATATTAGCCACCAGCATAAATAAATCATAAAAGCCGGTAGTTGCAGCGTATTTTATTGCGGGGATGGGGGCTGGCTCGGCTATGAACTTGTGGAACTGCAGATTTGATTGGACAGGGGAGATTTCCACCAAAATTGCTTTACATCCTAATTGATTTCGGATAGGCGTCTGTAACACATCCTTGATTTATTTAACGGCCACTGGAATTAGCGGAGGGCCGTGCGGTTTTTAGAGGTAAAATTTTAAAATGGGCATCATATTGAATTTACATCTTGTCAGTGGCGTGCCCATTATTCATTTAAGGGGGGCACAACAAGATGAAATTTTGCTTGGCAGTTGTTCAGCAAAAGCAAACTGCTTTCAAACTGGGATAGTTGATTAGTTCATTGCAGTTGTGACTTGCAGGTACTTCAAAATAATCAAATGCTTTGTCAAACTCAAAATATTCATTTAACGATTTCCTGAGTTAGTTCTCTTTTAGAGTAAAACATCAATTTTATAATATTATTTTATAGACGCTCCAAGAAAGTGTGGAAAGAATTATTCAGTCAGGACAAATATTTTTTTAAAACATGCTCATTTCAAATTACTTGTTGTTATGGACGAATGCTGAGATATTTTTACATGTTTATTGTTTAATATTACCAAAGAGCATTATATGCTCTTTGATATTACATACATATACAGAAAGTGAAAATTATAGTTGGTAATTGTTAATAAAATATGAAGAAGATACGACTAATTTGGTGGTGATAAAAGCAGGTACGCCTAAGGAAATCGTTACATTATACATCTGCTTATGATACTGTATCTTTCTCTCTCTAGTCTTTAGTGTCTTGACTGAATTGTCTCAGCGTTTTATTGCTTTGTCTCTATACTTTATTTTTGTATTTCCACGTAATTTTTGCAACCCGTATATTCAATAATTTGCTTCATCTGTTGGAGTCTTGGTCTCTTTATAGTATTTCTATCTTATATTCTCGCTTCTATTAGTCTGTTGAACAATATTCCACTTTTTAAAAGATGTAATATTAATGTATCTCTTCTTTTTTGTATCTGATTGAGTTTCTTTAGCAGCTCTTCGTAGCATCTCCTAATTGGTTACTCTTTCGATCCAACTAATCGTTAGCGTTTTTCAGTAGTACCTACCATTGTTTTCTGCAATTCTGCTTTTTTATCTCCCTGTCACAACGTCTATCTACTGTTATGAGGCTCCCCAGGTACGGAAAAGCGTCACTTATTGTTAAGTATTTTTACCGCACACCATGGTTTTAGTTTTACATTTATCACTATAATATCATACTTATTTCCAAAGACATCTTCCATTAGGTTGCGGTGATAGAGTGGTTTAAAATGTACACATCAAGTTAAATCTGTCTATGTCCGATTCAAGAAACGAATAAAAGCGTGTTCACCTACGATATAATTCTCTGATAATGTTAAATATCTGGGAATTTATCTGGGGAAAGGACTTACATGAAAGACCTTTATGTGGAAAAAGCATAAATACTTTATCGCAGACTTAGATACTATAATTCGTTGCTAGGTAGAAACGTTCATCTAACTTTGTATTTGAAACCTATATGACTTTAGGACATGGAGAGCAACTTCATTCTTAAATAGAGCAATACTGGGGAGATTTTAGTCAAAGCTGTTACGCACCATTTTCAATGCTGATATAAACACAGTTCTTTAAAATTAGTTTAGTGAAAAATCATATTGTGGAGTTAAAACAGAAAAATATTTAAATATACTACTGAAATAGACACATGTATTACCTAAAGAAAACCGACAGGCAATGTACATACCTATGCGACATACTTTAACCAATGCAAAATTAGATTACTACATCAGTTAAGTAATGTAAAGTGACGTCATCGAATGTTCATTTTTCTTTGTCGCTCTTTCACGCATTGACTTAATAGTCTCTAAAGAGATTGTAAAGAGATAGATATATGTCGACAATAAAAAATAATAAATATAAAATACATTGGAGGAGCTTAAAAATTTGTAGTTACGCCACTGCGCTGAATTATACTTTCTTTTCCATAATTTATAGATGCACAATTGCACATAGCATTTCAGTGCAATTATATGCAGAAGTTGCTAATTTTAGAATGAGAATGAATAGTACCTATCTTTCCTGATGTCTATTTATGGCAATTTATATTAATAAAATCAATCGACCTACACGTTCTCACTTCTAATCCCGCCCTTAGATAATTTTGCAAACTTTGCGCACGAGACAATATTAAGACATCTAGGAATGCGGAAGAAGTGCAATTATTTTCCGTCGTGATTCTCTATTAAGTAAAAACAGAGGGGGGACACCCGGAAAGGCAGAAGACCCTTCGAGGGGCGAGCGTCGGGACGCAATGCGCAAGCCGGGTGCAGCGGTAAAGATCGATGCTCGCCGCCGCCCGACGTCGGTCTGGGTCGCTTTAGGTCGTTCACCTGCTTCATCCCCCAACTCGCCCAACTTTGCACCATAAGGAAATTGAGTATTACCCTAAATAACGTATACGCGGTGCGGCGGGGCATACGAGGACGTGTCCTGCAAACTCCGACAAAAAACTGTTGCGGAAATTCGGAGCCCTTTTTGCTTGACGATGCTATCGATTTGGCCTTCCGTGCCCTCGAAGGCTTTTAAATCTAGGTGCTACCCCGAAGCTATTAAAACCTTCCCGCTAATAGGCCTACTGCGCGCACGAAAGGTTATTGACCTTCACGCGATTTTTCTAATTATTAATTTTTTTGTCGTTTTATCAGTGCGAGCAACATAGCTCTATTTACTTCTGTTTATCAATGCTTTTTTTAAGTATAAAAGGTATTGAATGACAAGGAAATGTAGAGCCAATGATAATGGAATGGCTAATAATTGCGCACTTTCGTGATAAGGAACTAGAGCACTGAAGGGTAACTAACCATATGGTTCTATAAAAAACAAATATGAGCTCTGGGGAAGCAATTTCCGGGTTGTGTCACATAATTAGTAATTTTAGTTAATTGCACAATATATTTTTGTGATACAAGTTTATTTACGAATTGTCTACATCTTTTCCTGTGACTTATGTATAGTATGCATTACAATTGTTAACTACTTCTTTTCATGTTTTCATTGGCATTTAAAGAAATAGTGTTTTATTTTTTTATATATTTCACTATAGACTGTGTCCACATTTCGATGTTCACCATTAGTATCTCGGTTATTAGAAGACATAGAGCAACGGTTAAATGGGGAATGTTTTGCAGAATTCAATACTCTAACAAATCTCATTTCAAATACACCCTAACTTTTTAAAATTTTAAGATAATTTGAAAAAACCAAAATTTGCTGATTTCAATGTTTCTCAATAACTCGATAACACCTAATGTGACCTCTTCAAAAGTTTAACAATGTTCAGACACTTTTTTAAGAAATTTTTTTTATGTAAACAGAAACTTCCGATTGTCATTTGTTTTCAAGTTATTAGTACTATCTTCTGTTTTTCATATGGCAGCCATATTGGATTTTTGATTAGTTAGACAGCCTTTAAAAAGAGCTTTTTAATGATGTATAACATAGATGAAAAATTTTTATTTGTAGGGGAGATATTAACAAAAACGTAAATTACTCTCTAATATGAAATTAGTAGGCTATGAAATTAAACAACAATGAGAAATTAAAGCGAAAAGATATGATAAGTAATGCTGTAAAATAACGAAATGATAAGAAAAGTAAAAAGTAATGAAACAGTACTAAAAGATCAGATTCACTTAAAGAAACTGTTCAATATGACGACCATTCAGTTCCACAGGGTCAGATGATCTCGCAGGCTATTTCACTGGTCCATTATTTGCAAGCACTCTCTCATTAAAGTTTTCTCTCAAAAAATGTTGTACGTCACAACTGTTATAGGCCGGGAAACCATCCTGCTAGAACCAAATGGTTTGCACGTTGTTAGAATTTATAATTTGTCTCAAAGCAATTGTAATCAAATATAACAGGACCTATTAAGTGATTATCTAAAACGAAAAAAAGCTCAAAAAACAAACAAAAAATTAAACAAAATTTCATACCAATTAAACCGCACCCGGGATTAAAATCAAATCGAACTTGAAATCTTTGATTTCTCAAATGTGGATTTTTCAGGAGACCGCTGATGATGATTATGCCTACTGAACACTCTACAATTGGTAAATGTGTTACATCTGTACACAGTATTTTCCTATTATGACTATTTTCAGATACCACTTGCTTCCTATGTGAATTTAATTTATTTCCAATGGAACCTAATTTCAGAGAGGTACGAAACTCGGTGGTCTTTGAAGAACAAAATTTATGAGCATTACTACTTGGGTGCTTTTTGAATTTCTCTATGCCTTTCTTCCAATTGTTATATCCGGATTCTGTAAATATGTCTTCTCCTTTAGAAAGATTTTCAGAGAACGCTCAGCAGTAATAACAATACGCACAGTCTTTCACTACACTGTCCTCTAACCAGCTAAATTCATTATACCAGTCAGATATAAACTTTCTTCCTTTGCTTAAAGCAGGGGTCGGCAACCTTTTTCGGACGGCGGGCCATTTTCAAAATAAATTTTTTTATGCGGGCCGCACATTCAAATGTAACTTAAATAGTGCTTTTATATCATATACGAGTATAAATATTATTAAAAATAAATATAGAAAAAATTAATTTTTTATTGACATGCTATAATAACAATAATGTTAGAGAACAAAAATTTTACAATTCTTAAAAGGGAAAAAAAGAAAATACAATTCCAATTAAATATGTATAAATATGTAAACATAAAATATATAAATATAAAAAATATAAAATATTGTAGTGAAACGTCATACGGCTGTCAACATGAACGCACATATGAACATACAGTAGCAAACTGGCGAAATGAAAGAATTAGTGATGGGCCTATCCGGAATGAATAATTGGAAAGTTTCCGATTGTTTAAAAAATCGGAAGGTTCCTATTATTTCGGAACTTTTCGGAATTCGATTATTTTACTGTTCGATGCACAAAATTCGGAACTTTTGGAATTCGATTATTTTACTATTCGGTACACAAAATGAGAAAACGAAATGCCAATTTGAACTGAACGGAATACGGAATGTTGTATTGACTCACTTGACTGCTATATGCTGGTTGGCGAATGTCGACGGGTCGCGCCGTGTGCGCACGTGTATGATACGTGAATGGCACTAATGGCAGTGGTATTTCGTAGATTAATTATTAGATAGTACACCTAGAGACTTCAACTTCAAGTATTGTTTTATACTATCTATTATGTACTTTATGTGCTATTAAACTTTAAAATATCACTACCATTTTCCGAAAGTCTATTAACGTAACTACTGTAATAATTTGAAAAAATATTTTATTTCCTCATATCCCACTGTGCGACTCAAACTCATAAATTGTTTTTTAGGATACTGCATTGCTAACTAGCGTCTACATAGTTACAAACGAGTCCGGTAGATAAAATGTACCTGCCTAGACCAGTAGTAATAGAACTACTACTGGTCTAGGCCGGTAAATTTTATCTACCGGACTCGTTTGTAACAATGTAAACGCTAGTTACCAATGCAGTATCCTAAAAAATCTTATACGATACACAGCCGGTAGAATTCTTCTGGCCTTGCCAAACATACAGGTCTTGCCCTACGGTTCGACCTGTAAAGTATTGGCGCGGCCATAAAAATGTTGCTACCGGTCTAATAACTTAAATAGCTATTACTGACCGTCCTACAAACCCAAACAATAGATGCCAACGCAGATAAGGGCTTACGGCGCGACGGCGAGTGCTCTCATCGTAAATTTGCACGCACTTCATCTTTCTTCCGCTTGTTGTTATTTCGCTCGTTTTCCCTTGCTTGCATTTACGGAATGTAAAATAATCGGATGATATTCCGATTTTATAAACATTCCGAAATGGAACATTTCGATTATTGAAATCATCCGATTATGCCCATCACTAGAAAGAATGCTACACTTGCTAACCGAGACGTCGTATTCGCTGGGGAGTGGGGATTAAACTTGCGCAGTAAAATAGGTTTCCCACTATGCTTCTGTTTATCGCGCATTTTTGTCACCGGCCACATTTCGGCACGCTTACGCTCTAATTTGTTGATTTTTCCTGAAGTTATATTGGTGCTTTGGCGGGCCGCGCAAAAAGTTGCAAAGGGCCGCATGCGGCCCGCGGGCGGCAGGTTGCCGACCCCTGGCTTAAAGGATATTCGTTCAATTTTGGCTGATAGGGACCCTCCCCAATGGATAAGAATATTTTTGCTTTTGAACAACCTTTTGAAGGATCGCGGTCTTCTGATACGTCACTATTATTTGTTATGTCTACGGTAGACTGATGAATGGACGTGGAAGATGTGGCCAATGGAGAAATATCAGTCACTGAACCTCTAGCTTCTTGGTCTAGCCTTTTGACACTGATATTAGATAATGATGTCGACGGCGGAGGCTCACTATCACTGAGAAATTCTGTTTTTTGTTTCTTTTTAAAGTAATTTAGCAAAGTCACTCCTACGCGTTTTTTAAGCTCCATGCAGTCGTATTTACAAACCACCAACAATACAATTACATATTAATAACCCGCAATTTCAACATCAGTACCGGTAAAATAAAATAAATATACGAACAGCTAAAAATGAGAATTCAGAGGAACTTTAACAGGGTAGAGCTGCCAGACCGACCTCGAATAAAATTCATAACCACCGCGCGACAATGGTATCTGATAAAGAACTGCTGCAGCAGGCTAGAGGGATGGAACCTGAAACCGCTGAATACGTGCATCTTGCATGTAGGTAAGATCATGTCCACGGCCCCCGTAAGGGTTATCGTCGCCCGCGTGCCGAAAATATTTTGGCGCCCTTTGAATATATGTAGTACTTATACAAATAATATTTTGAAACATAAGAACTTTAAGCTGTTACATATGTTTTTTAAATTTCCTCGCTTGCTGTAATATTCTTGTAGTTGTTTAAACATTTGAGCGAAATGCGAAAACACATTTTTTCTACGACCACCACTAAAAGTAGGCCTTTTAGCGCTAGCTTTTTTCACTAAAAGTGACGTTTTATAATTTAGCGTGTTTAAAGAAATCAGCTGTTTACTTTTAGCACATGTGTTATAAAGTGAAGTGAGGTTATAAAACTACAATTTCGAACTGGAAGTGAGATTATAAAGTTATTCTAGTTACTTCTCGTGTTAGAGGCAAAGTGTTTTTTAAATAATTAAAGCGTTATGTAATGAATACAGTCAGATGTGTAGTATTAATAATTACCTTTGATAGCTGACTTTGACAGTACTGGCTCCACAAACATTCACCTGCGCGTCAAGGCCATCTGTTTATTATGACATAAATTATAACTGTCGTAGATGCAAACCTTTGTTAAATCGACATTTATGGATTAATAACAGTAAATTTAAGGTCGTAGAAAAATATTGTATGCAACTCGTCCTAAAAGTGGTTTATGCACGAGACATGTTATGATACTCAGCCTTGGGCTTCGTTTAATAATTTTCATGTCTTGTGCATAAACCTCAACTTTTAGCACTTCTTGCATAAATAGCTATTATTTTAATTTTGTAATGAAACAACAGAGATTTCAAAAACTAAAATTGTATTCTTCTTTAAATTTGTTACAAAGGAAAAAACAAACCAAACAACAAACAAATAAAACATTCAATCATCCAAAACTTAAATAGGTTCTTTTCTGGATTTGGTTGCTGCAAATTCTATTATAATATTGTCAAAATCAGTTTTATCGAGGATCTCTTGCTCTATAGCTAAGATTGCCAAACCAGATAATCTTTCTTGTAACCTCAAATAATTTTTAATTAATTTTAATTTTGAGAAGGATCTCTCACCAGAAGCTGCAGACACAGGTAAGGTAAGCAGGATTCTTAATGAAATGGTAATATTTGGTAGAGATGAAGTTAGTTTTCAAATATATATTATAGAATGTCGAGGGGATATGAAGCTTCAGGTAATGAAAACAATCTTAGGGGTTTTATCTCGTTAAATAAATCATTTTCTTCTACGTCATACTTCTTCTTTTTCTGATCAGTTAGCTTTTGTTGTAGAGCACAACAGCCTTTTAAAAGATCCTCTCATTTAATTTAAAAATAACACTAAAAACCAAAAACGTTGTGTTAATCAGATATCATTTCAAATCTACTATTTAAAGAACTTAGTGTTTGATCAATTATTTTTAAAAAGAAATTTATTTTAACCGCGGATTATGGATCTTCAGGTGTCCCATCTCTCTGTTCATAATCGAGCAATTTTGGTTCAAAAATTAAAAAAAAAATGTTTTCTGTCACAATAGCAATAGGTCATTACATCAACGAACATACACTTCGATAAGATTATTGATTATATTATGAATTAAGCTAGAAAAAAAATTGATTTCTTTAGTGCCTTAGTGCCTTGTTCATTGGAATCGTTGGAAATTGTTGAAAAATTAAAAATTCAAATTGTATACAAACCTTCGGTTTGGCGCCCCTTTAGAGTGGCGCCCGCGTGCGGTGCACACGTTGCACGCGTGGTTGCGGGGGCCCTGATCATGTCGTAGTTATGAAAGTAAATCGGGGAACAACCAGTAACAATTAATTATGCACCGTCAATAGCTCATACTTGCAAACGCCAGCGTTTTGAAGTTGTGTCCTTGAGTACAAACGAAGTCTCCGAACCTCTGTTTATGTTTCAAAAATGTTAGTGTTCCAAGGATGACCAGACCAGTTACCACAATAATAATAATTCTATTACAAACTATTTTGGACACATCCTACAAAATACTTTATATCTTAGTTCAATTGAAAAAAACATTTAAAGTCAGGGACAATTGCCCCCCTCCCCCACAAGTTACGCCTATGCCACCTGCAACAATGTTGGTTTATTAGGGTGGTATTTGTTTTTCTTCAAGGTTTTGTAAACAGTGGATTTTGAAATTTCAGTTTAACAAACTAGTAGCCAAAATGATGTGCTTGGATTGTTCATAACATTTTGCAAAATAATTTTGACCTATCACCATTGTTATCTTCGTAGTTAACTCTTTTTTGTTCGAAGCCACCAAAGTTCAGTAAAATGCTAATTATCCTTCTAAAAATTGTCCTGTGTGGTTGTTGTCTTTCCGGCATCGTTTCATTATTTGACAGTATTACTTAGCATATCTTTTCGCTTTCATTCCTCATTGTTGTTTAATTTCATAGCCTACTAATTTCATATTAGAGATTAATTTATGTTTTTGTTAATATCTCCCCTACAAATAAATTTTTTCAGCTATGTTATACATCGTTGAAAAGCTCTTTGTAAAGGCTATCTAACCAATCAAAAATCCAATATGGCTGCCATATGAAAAACAGAAGATAGCACTAATAACTTGAAAACAAATGACAATCGGGAGTTTCTGTTTACAAAAAAAAATTGTCTTAAAATAGTGTCTGAACATTGTAACACTTTGGAAGAGGTCACATTAGGTGTTATCGAGTTATTGAGAAAGTTTGAAATCGGCAAATTTCGGTTTTCTCAAATTATCTCATAATTTCAAAAATTTAGGGCGAATTTGAAATGACATTTGTCGAGAGTATTGAATTCTGCAAAACATTCCCCATTTAACCGTTGCTCTATGTGTTCTAATAACCGAGATACCAATGGTGAGCATTGAAATGTGGACACCGTGTATTATTGGATTACTTAGATTTGATATTCTCCTCGCTATACGAGAAGTTTCTTTTGCAAGTTCATGCATATACAGTATAGTGGTATAACAAATTTAATGAACAATGTAATTTTGGCAATGGTTTTATATAAAAATGAGGTGTGGGCATTATTACAACTTTCTTTTACTGCGTAACATGCATATGATGCCAAAATACATGTTATTCTTTCTCTCCGCATATTATAGTTTACTGATTTTACTTTCGACCTCGACCAATTTTACAATGTTACTATTTTTGTCGCGACCGCTCAGTCAGTCGCGACCCACCTAAAATTATATGAAAGAAAACTTTTGTGAAGACAGCAACCGCTTTGGCATTAAAGGAAAGTCGAAAATTTCATAACTGCTAGGTGAATATTGTAAACAATGATTTTTATGCCAGTTTGTGTAAAATATTAATGGAAAGAACTGGAAAGTTTGGGTGAGATTGGTCGTTTTTTTTGTGTTGGTCGATTTATATTCGGGTTCGTATTAATGCCCGTTAAGCGGTCGTGTAATTACGCCGTCAGTATGGTTTAATGGTATAGTACCAGTTGCCGAGCTTAGATCCACCAGTTAGAAACTCCATCTATAATAGGCTTCGCAATAATTCGTTCCCGGCTCCTTTGCGAATCCTCTTTAACCGAAGTCGTCGCACATATGGTGCACTTATGTATATAATATAATACGATAACGGCCACATCACATTGAAAGTATCGTTTCAACAGATTACAAAGACTAAGTGTATTTTAAGGAATAGAAATCCCAAAGAGCGCGTAGCAAAAACGGCACCATGTCAACAGTGTGCCGAAGTACCGATAAGGGGCTTGCATGGTCTCATCTTGTTTATAATTAATTTCGAAATTCAATGGAAAAACAAGAATTTTGCGATTATTTCAAAAACTACATATTTTATAAAAGTTATAGATACTTATGTAATATACATATAACATTGTTTAAAAAAATGTTCTCATTATTAATTTTTGGACTTGTAAATTTTCTCATAAATTTAATTTTGCAATTTTTCCAAAAACTATAGTTCTTACAAAAACAGAGTCCAGATCTACTTCAGGACTAGCGACCTTGCCCACGTGAGCTTCTAGTTTCCTTCACCTCCTAACCCGGAAGAATCATGACCCAAAACCCCAAAAGTCTACCTACACCCATATATACCCCCCCTATATCCTAACCAAACCGAGTATAAGCGGCATAACTTAACCACAGGCATGAAATAATGTCGCTGCCTGCACCAGCACAACTGGGGCACGCCTGGAGGCCACAGATGTCAGCCTCTTTCGCCAGGATCAGGCTCTGTTGGCAGGCCAATCACCAGTAAGTCTTAAATTTAATCTATTTCTGATACCTTTACAAATAATAAAATCCGGATGGACCATTCGATGAATAGGTACTTTTGGCATCAAAACCCGGACACGAATTGGATTCTGGAACGTAAGGACGATCATGGAAGCATCCCGATTTGCGCAAGATAGAAGAGATGGAACGAATCATCACCGTGCGCTTACACTTATGAGTAGGAAAAATTACCATCATCCAGTGCTACGCACCAGCAGAAACAGCGAAAGCTGAAAACAAAGAAAATTTCTACGACACACTGTCAACTAATACGTTGACAATCGTACTGCCAACCGAATAGACCATCTAGCAATCGGCAGCAAGATAAGAAGCTTGCTACTGGATGTCAGAAGCTACCGAGAAGCTGATGTGGCAAGCGAGCAACAGAAAATAGTACTAATGCACTAGGTCAAGTAAAGTTTAGTCTTTATGGATTACGCAACATAGAAAAACCTTTTCCGCCTCGAAAACGATATTTTGATTGAGGTACATACATCGTATTTATAACCTATAAATCATAGTTGTTAACTTATGGCAACCTGCGAATTCAAACTATGATAATATAGTGATTATACTAGTTATGGAGGTTTGATTTAGTTACGGCCATCTGCATTATTTGAAGTCTCTCTTTCAGTAAATATTTGGGTATGAGCTATTTTCGTTTTGAACACCTGGGTACTCTTGCCGTTATTTGACAAAAGTTCGTTAGCACGCTGGGCATATATCTCTGTTCTGTTCTACCGTTTAGTATTTCAAAGACCTGTAATGCTTTCTTCGACTGAACTGGCGTCCGGCAATTGTACCCGAGTGTACATGAGTAAAATTTCTGGAAGTTTTGACCAACGAATTAAATGAGGTAGAAAAGTCACTAACGATTTAATGCATCGTATACAAGTCTTTGTAAACAGATGTTTACGAAAAATATTACACATCTATTTGCCCAATTCAATCAGCACTAAAGATTTGTAGGCAAGAACTGGCGAAGAAAACATGGCATCATAAATAAAAAGACGAAAATAGAACTGGCCACATGCTGCCCACACCTCTGAACAGCATTCCGAGAAGAGCTCTAGATTGGAATCCTCTAGAAACCAGACCCAGAGGAAGACCTAAAGTGACCTGGGACAGATCAATCCTGAAAGAGGCGGAGAACGCCAGATGTCCTGGGGCACAATAAACGCTTTAGCCAGCAACACTATCAGATTTGGTGTTCTGTTGATGTCGATGTCATTCTTATATGTGTTGGTAATGGCACAATTTCCAATTTACTAAGACTAGTTTAAATCGTCAAAATCTTGAATTATTCGATTGTTCTTTCTATGTTTTCTTAGTAGTATCAGCAAATTGTAATAAAGTATCAATGTGCTTCAATATAAACATTTTCCATTTGAAGCAAAGGCTATGAAAAATGCATGATCTGCAACATTAATTTAATAATCAGCTGGATAATACAGGATATTATTTCCTTACAAGCAGTCACTTCCAATATATTTTTCGTGCGATCGTGTATTTGTACATACCTACTAGCGTTGTTGACAGACTGAGTAAGCTGAACTTACGACATATGACTGGTTTCCATAGAAAAATTAGCGTACGGTAAGTTTGTGACGTTAGCATCTGCAGAAAATTCAGTTTAGGCATAAATAATATGTTTGGGATTTCTACGTCGCTAATACACCACAATCGGCTCTCGAATCTCTCACGCCAATTGAATATAAACCAAACGGCCCAGCGATACACAGTACACACAGCTGCGTGTGATAATGTCTCGCGCAACCTTTCTCAAATTTTCCCAAAAAAATACCCAAATAGCAAGATCCACAAAGATATAAAACCAAGATGCTTGAATTGCTGACACTGACACTTCTATCTAGCGACCAGTATAGCCACTTATAACTAGAAGACCCAATAGCTCCTAAGCCCTCTGGGCCTAGCAGATGTTTTTGTTTCTATATACCGATGGGGCCACAATTATGTATAACAGCAATAAGATAACATGAACAAGAAAATAACACGTATTGCTTGAGTAAGAAAGAGATAAACATAGTAGCAAATATTCGAGTAGGCCTGATGTACATTTAATTATGACAGATGTCAACCACACATGCCTACTAAAATATATTTTTTCGTATGGTCATCTCTTTCTTACTCAAGCATTCTAGTTTGTTGTTCATGTTATCTCATTGCTGTTATATACCGGGTGAATATTTCAAAACCAAACATAGGCAATTAACATGGGAAAAAGGTTTTTGGCAGATTGCTGCTCACCACCTTAAATTAGAGAGTTTATAATGACACCAATCGAAAGAAGATTTTTTTCTCATCTAATGATATGAGAATTAGTTAATTTTTAGTTGTATTTCTTTATTATTTTATCGAAAATAAACGGGACTGCGCGCGCTATTGCGCGGTCTATCCTAATCAATTTACCACCATTTTTAGGCCTGTTACGTTGGGCCATTGCGTTATGTTACACACTCCGCCCCTGCCTCTCTCTGCCGTCCACCTGACCAAAGAAGGGAGCCCTTGAGGCTCCGCCCCTCTCCAAGGGAGCCCTCGGGGCTCCGCTCCTCTCCAAGGGGGCCATCGGGACTCCGCCCTTCTCCAACGGCATAATGAATCTGTCACTTGAATGACGTTTGAATCTGTTTATTGTCTTACGAGTCATGGCTCAACATGATTTTCCGAATTGAATTTATTACGAATTTTTGATAAAATAATGAGAAATACAACTGAAAATTAGCTAATTCGCATATCATTAGATAATAAAAAAAAATTTATTTTGATTGGTGTCATTATAAACCCTATAAGTTAAAATGGGGAGCAGCAATCTTCGAAAAACCTTTTCCCCATGTTAATTGCCTATGTTCGGTTTCGGAATATTCACCCGGTATAATTATGGCCCAATCCGTATTTTGAATATTGCATCATTCGCAATGTATAAAAGTGTCACTTAAATTAGATTCTTGAATTGTCAGCTTATTTTCTTAAGTGTACCGTAGTATTCATGTAAAGTATGATCAAAAATTATTTTCATTTAGTATGGCTATGGAATAGTTTCTAATTTATGAATGCAACTAAGTTTATACTTAAATGTCAAACCTGACATTTGATTCTTAAATGACTTTTATAGTTACACTATGTTTTGAAATGTATTTCCTGATCGATGTCCTCTACTGTTCGAATATATTTTACTGAAGTTCTGTGGGTATTATTTTTGTATGCTTTGCATATTGCATCCGTTGTTATTTAATAGAATGTCATTTAGTCCGTTAAATCTTTTTATCTTCATCAGTGTTGTCATAGACTCTTAACCAAATTAATTTTATTATCGTTAAGAGCTTCATTACCGCACTCAGTGCGGTAATGGATATTACCGTACTCAGTGCGGTAATGGATAGATATTACCGCACTCAGTGCGGTAATGACACTCTTTTTGTATCAAGAAATACATTAAACCAGAATTTATTGATGAAGATAAAATATTGAACAATACACGTTTGCTTATGGCACTTAACGAGACTCGTTTGATTGCCGCAAAACTCGGCTCACCGCCTCGTTTTTGGCAATCAAACTCGTGTCGTTAAGATGCTCATAATCAAACTTGTATTGTTAATATCTATAATGCTAGTTTGTTCTCTCCATGGTGAGCTTTATATAGTTTAAATAAGAACATAGTATTTACTATATTAATAGAATATTTAAACTAACACATACAATTATTATTCTACCTATTACTAAAGAGAAGAACTTACAACTCTACCTTTATTAATAATCATCCTCATCGTCATTAGCAGATGTCTACCACTTTGACTGGTACTTAAGGATTTCCTTTCAGAGCTTATTAGCAATTCACGATATTAAATTCGATTTTTCAAAGGTAGATCAATTATGCTCTAGTTTATACTAAATGAAATGTTACGTTTATATTACTCTCCTAAACGAGCAAAGGTTTACTACAAACTATAAATAGAAAAAAGGGAGGCTATCATATCGCGTGCTGCCGCTGATTAATGGGCAGGAAAAGTGGCTCATTGCTTGCTCACACAAAATTTTGGTTGGGTTTTAGGATTACAAATACATAAATTAAATGATACCAGCATAAACAATTAAATATTTACCCACGCAATCAGAAACGACGGTGACTGTGTAACTAGATTTTAATTACGAATGTAGTAAAACCAGCGTGTTGATTGTGTCTGTCTATTTGAATGAATGTATATTAAGATTGTTATTTGGAGGATGAAAATATTTGCTCTTCCTATAAAGTGCAGCAGTATTACATTTATTCTTGACGAGCTACCATTGTTTGTCTATAGGTTTAATACTAACTTTTTTTATTATTGTTTGTCATTGGGTCCCTTTGATGATCTCTTATAAAGTTGCAGTTCTGTTTCTGTCAATATATTTATATTTTAAGATGATATGAGCACCAGACTCGCAAGTTTAAAAAATAATATTAAATATACTGACACTGCAAAAAATATATATGAGTATATAAGACAGCACCTAACTAAGAAAATCATTGGTTTTTAATTAAAGGATTAATAGCTTTTATTAGATTTGTTCCTTTTCGACGTATATACCAGGCAAGGAGTAATTTCAAAATAATTCTGACCCAATTTAATGGAATTTCTTTGAATTTTGAGGCTCTTAGTTCTACGAGTAAAACTTAATTTCAAATTTTTGGGGTGAATCCAATACTTCCTTTATTGTAAAAGGAAGTAAGAAATTAGAGGATTCATGTGTCTATACATAATAAGTCTACAGAATGCAAAACAGTAACGTATTTTATTTATGTTGCCCTCTGCTCGTCATGCAAGTCAGTGATACAGCCTTAGTAACAAAACGTGTAAGTCGGTGATTATATTTGTTTGCTGCTTTCCCTTGACAACGGAATTTAATATTACTTATTATTAAGTTCCTAGGATTATACCACTCCCTCTAACATGCTAACATCAACCAATGAAAAACGGCAAAATGCATAGTTACGCATGTACTAACTTTTGATAATGTACATAGCAACTGACAATCACATACCTTCCTGATTAATAAGTGATAATCACACGCCAATTGTTATAATAACAACATTAACTGTACTTTTAATATTTAAAATACACTATTCAAATGTTGTTTATTGACTCGTGATATAATCTAGTCTAATGCAACTCGTGTCTTCTTAATTATCAAATCATTTCTGTTTCCACTCGATATATTGTTTTAGGCAATCACGCAAGTCCGAAGGACTCGCGTGATTGCCAAACAATATATCTTGTGTAAACAGAAATGATTATTTGATAATCAAGAACCCACTAGTTGCATTATATATGATAATAACATTAACAACGCAAGATGCAGACTTAAACGTTTTGTTTATAATTTCAAGTGTTTATGTGACATGTGACACTCACAGGTAACACGACTCACGAAAATTAATCCTGGGGACAGGTGACAAACCAAACAATTTTTTCAAAAATCTAGGAAAATTTGATAAGCAGCGGGAAAAATATAATAAGATAACTCGGAATGTATCGCCTATTAACATTTTCGGCAGGTAACAAGCCGCGGCTTGGCCTTGCTTGTACTTGCCTACCTCAAGTGTTACTAGGTCCTTACATTCCTTGTTACTTAAATAGCTATTACTGAAACAAATGACATTATTATAGAGTGCGCGCCAAAATGTATTGGATACCTTGTAACTGCAATAATGAGCGCTGTAGTCTACGCATTACTCTTTTTCCGTGAAGTCATAAATTAATAACAAAAGCCTGGCTAGGTAGCTCAGTGATTAAAATTATTCTGACTACTGGGGTCGCGTGTTCGATCCCCGATTCCAGTGAAGTTTTTAAAATAAAGAAAATGCGAATGAATTCGTGCAGGATGCTACCTTTCGCAAGATATGTTACTTCAATGTGCAGCAACGTTGAGTTATTCGACCTCAATAATGACACGGTCCAACCCCGGAAGTCGTTTTTACTTAATTATTAATATAGTTTATATGATGTTTGCTATTCCTTTATATTACATTTCTAATATTTAAAATACACAATACATTACTACCTGCTTCTTTTCATGGCGTTCGCCTTTTTCTAGTATATATATTGAAAATATATATAGAGACGTAATGTTTACCCAATACTGATCTTTTTTTTTGTAATAAGGTTTTGATATTTTATGATAGGTAAATGGTTTAACTTGTTGGTTTATTTTTTTTTTAATTAGCGAAAGAGTTGGGACACGTAAGAGATTATATTATTATGTAGCATGATCTGAAACATCTGAAGTTCTTCTTTATTTGGTTCCGATTTTTTTGCTTCTTTTATTTTTAGTTTAAGCTTTTACTTTTAGGTAGTTTAGTTTCTAGTTTTTAATTATTTCTTCGTTTTTGTTTATTTCTATGGTAATAATTTAGTTTTCTCACAGTATCACATAGTTCCTTCAGAAAGATTCGCGTTGTATCCAACAAATTGAGCGAAGAGCTGAATCGTTCTCTAGAGAGAGATGACCCACTGCTAAAACTTTCTAGAATATTGCTTATTTCACCACCTGTGAATAGTTTAGAATACGATTACTGTTAAAATTTTGAGTATATTTAAATTGGAATGAATTAATAGTTATTTACACAAAAAGAGACTAACAAGAGCTTTATCCGAGAAGGAGAAAGATTATATCCAGTATTTTATTATTACATTAACTAATCTTTCGTAATAACTTTAATATCCTTTAATTTTCAATCACCCTAGGGATTAAAGAGTTACCATAGCAACAAGACACTAGGGATAAAATCCTGCTTTCAAAAGTAAATAAATACTAGCAGAGTACCCGCGCTTTGCCACCGAGCTCTGTAGGCTAGTGGTTAGCACGCCTACTTATCATTCGGGAGGTTGTGGGTTCGATTCCCGCGACTCTCTGCTCTGTTTTAGGTTGAGGTGGTTTTCCTGAGTCAACAGGGTACCTTCTCTAAGGTGAATGCCGGGGCAGTACTTCTCCATAGAGATGGGCGCATCGCGCACATTTCACTCTTGATTTAAACACTCACGTTCACGCACGCTCATGCTCACGTTCACGGCGTGACCCGCCACTCACGATGTGACCCGTAGCTTTTATTTCTAAATTCAAATTCAGATAGAACAGAATGTCCAGTTTTCAAACCAATAAAAATCTGCAAAGGGCTTTATCCATAACTTCCCTCGTAAGTGGACATTGTGACACAAAATAATTTTAAAATCAAATTAAGTTAGGAATAAAAATATCTTCAGGTTTCTAATAAATTACATACATTTTCAACAAAAAAAATATTACCGGTGATCGAATGCGAAGGGTATACGGCTGCGTATGCGATTCCAGGGTTTTGTGGGATATTTCAAGCGAATGCGCTATTCCTACATGCGCTACAGAGCACTTCTTGTGTACGTGCCTTAAATAGAACCTTAGAATAGAAGTAATTATTAATTCTCAGGCAGGACGCTATTGACTGCACACAGTACACACAACACGCATACCACAACACAGATGAGCATGTGCAGCTCCATCTCTAGATCTTCCACATGGGAGGGCAGCGGGTGGGCGGAGCACCCTGCAATATTTTAGTCATTACTAAATATTTAACGTGAAAAACTCGCATCTGTTTGCTTACAGCTGCGTTATAAAAGACGCGACAATACGACGGCCAATGACGGACGAAAGGCGCCCGATGGCTGCCGATGAAAAAGTGACACAGATAGAGACGCACAGATGCAAAGATATAAGCACATGATACGTGTATCTATAGGGACTAGCTTTTCAGGCCACTACATAGACGGTCTCACCATAATTAAAATATTTTTGTATTTTTTAAAACAACTTACAGAAGAAAATGTTTTAACGTTTTGTTTCAAAATTATGTATAATATAGGTAAACATTTCTTAATGTTGCTGATAATACTGAAACCGTAAAAAGGCTTAGTAATGCAGAGTATATTAATTTGCAAAGAAGAAAGCACCGCAGTCGGTGGGATTAGAAATATATTAACGTTGAGGCTATTATTCACCAGTTTCCTAATAATGGCCGGGTAATTGCTTCACTAGAAGAATATATATTGAAGTGGTATTAAGCCCTTCGACTTGGCTCTGAATGCAGTGCACAATGGTTGTCAAATTAAATAAGCACAGAGTTGAGATATTTTAAGTAACTGCAATGTTGAACTAATATTAATACAGTAAATGCATTAGTAATGAGATGCGAGAGCTAATAATTAGTAAAGAAAGGCATGCTAAGGTAAAACATGTTCAGAGGGTTTCGAATTGGCTTGTGAATTAAGATAATTTAATATGAAAGGTTTGTGCACATGCAAAGCCAGACCACAGAAAATTTATTGAACACAAATAGTTTGTTGTGTGCAATTTGAACAAAGCGTAAGATTATTAAGTAAAAGAATAAGATGGTGAAAAATTGTGAACTGGGCAGAAAGGTAAACCGATATGAAACAGAAGAGAAAGAATTTGCAAAAGAGCAATTATTAAATATTGGTAAAAAAGTGTAGCGAACAACATGAGAGTGCGGGACTCGATAACCAGTGCATTTATTAAAAACAATGTGAATATAGCAGAGCAGTGAATTTTAAAATAATATTGCGTGCGCCATCGCAGAAAGACAATGATAATTATAAGAAAAAGACAATATTTTAGTTTGTAAGAAATTTGAACATTTAAAATTATGTAATCAAACTTATTTCTATTATGTACTAAAATTCACCAAAACTTATTTCTATTAGCTTTGTAACTTAGCAACCTAGATTATATTTTGTTTAATAACAGAACACAACAATTGAAATAAATTACTTGACGTGAGATTTCTTGCTCCACTTAAATAACTAATTTTGAATAATAAACGAGCATATTAACAGTTATCAATTATAGAATTTTATTGCCCATGTGTTTGTGTTCCTGTGGAAGTGTTTGTGAGGCTTTACACCACAACAAAATTATAAAATTTTGCGATGCCATTCCGAGGACATCGACAGCAGCCAACTGGGACGTTCGAGCTTCGTTTCCGGAGAAATTAAGTATCCTGAGCCAGAGGAGTGTACACCAAGGCGTCGGTCGGCAGAGTCTGCAAGAGGGCCACCATCAACAGCAGCAACGAGGGGACCGCCTCCAGCAGGAGATCTGACTAGCAGCACCTACGATCGTCTACGTCACAGAACGACCCAAAGTTTCCAGGTAGGAAAGTGCCTGTAATAATTTATGTGTTAGCGCCGGAGTTCGCAGCATAGAGCGAGAACCAACCTTTACGAAGACGCGGCCAGCGTGTGTTTTTTGTATGATTAACTTGGTAAGAGGCTTCCACGAATGGGGCCCCCAATTAATTCGATGCGATTTCCGGTTCAATGGGATTGCCGGGAACTGCCACTTAATAACCCTTGACTTGGGTTCAGTTAGTTGTTGGAGTGAAACAAGACTTAACAAACACGAGTATATTGAGTAACAACGATTACAAACGTCACTGATGGACCGATGGTTTTTTACAAAAGCTTCAACGGTTGTGACACGCTTGGATTGGCCACGCGAAAATAGCGAATTGCGCGTAACCGTAACACAAAACAACCTGGAAACGTCTTTACCAGGGAGTTAGAACGACCGCAACCCAGCACAAGCATAGCTGAACTTGATTACTCGAAACTCTGAATCTAACTGACGCTGAATTTACAACGAGCCGAACTCGCAAATTCATCAAGGAGGGGCAAGCTCAAACACTATTGGCTGAGGCGATCCTGCGTAGCCAATCGGAGCGTCGCACGTAGGAATAAATACTTATTCTAAGAATCTTAATGCTAAGCTCTCTCAATGAGGCAATTGAACGAAATCCATAAACCCATGATTCCCAAATATGCTAAGTCGGCTTAAGTTCTAGTAGAAAATGTATCCATCCGCTTAAAATCCATTAAGGGAAGCTTACAAATTCCTTTCCAATATTAACAGAGGCAAACAAATACGGCAAGATGCAAATTTGACCTTACCACGACCTTTGAATGAGATAGAACAGTTATGACTTGAATTACATGATTAATTATAATCAAAAAGGTTTTGATGCACGCATCTGTGTGAATCAAACATGCCGCCCCCGAAGTGCCGACTATGGCACGACGTGATTAAATCCCAAAATTAAACTGAAATCTAACACTACCAAATAATCAAATGCATAACAAGAACTAATGACAGATGATAATCCAAGAGTCTTACAGATAACCTACAACTAGCATGAATACAAGCAAAGAAACAACTAAACCTAGCAAAATGTTCAATTAACGAAAACTATCAACTAAGAGCAAAGTCAATGTTTAGTGCCCTTGATTGCAATGATCGTCTTTGGGTAGGATGTACACTTTACGCACCGAGCGTTTCAGGAGATTCCCTCGGGAATCGCGCACTTGCACCACACGCACAACACCATCCGCTCCTGGATATGTGGCCGAGATGATTGCCAGTGGCCAACGGTAGCTTGGAGATGCCTCGTCGTGGACGAGTACCACGTCGCCCACCTGGGGGGCTAGAGACGTGCTGGAGGACTTCCACTTAGGCCGGCGCTGCAGGAGGTGGAGGTAGTCCCGGGACCAACGATCCCAAAACTGCTGGGACAGCCGCTGGACCAGCCCATAGCGGCTGAGACGATTTTCCGGTATGTCCTGGAGTTGGGCTTCCCGAAACGAAGTCAGCTTCCGACCGATCAAGAAGTGGGCAGGAGTAAGGACTTCGGGGAATGAGGCGTCGGTAGGGAGAACACAGAGTGGGCGGGAATTTAGTATCGCCTCCACTTGAGTCAGCATGGTGTAATACTCAACGAAAGTTAACTTTGCGTTGCAAGATATTCGCCTTAAATAATATTTCAATGACTTTACCCCCACTTCCCAAATGCCGCCAAAGTGCGGAGAGCGTGCCGGAATAAAATTCCACTTAATGTTATGTTTTGACAATTCCTCCCTTATGCATTGCTCACTAGAGCCTGACAGGATATTTTTTAATTCCGATAGCTGATTTCTGGCACCGGTGAAACAGGTAGCATTGTCAGAAAATATGTTGGAGGGTAAACCGCGTCTGGAGATGAATCTCCTCAACGATGCGATGAAAGCCTCCGTCGTGAGGTCTTCCACGAGTTCAAGATGAATAGCCTTCGTGGCCAAACACACAAATAGGGCTACGTAAGCTTTTACTTCTTTCGCGCCTCGCCCGGATTTGTTTTTTATAAACACGGGACCCGCGTAGTCTATCCCGCAATTGCTGAAAGGAGGAGAGGGTGTGACACGAGCTTCGGGTAGTGATCCCATCAAGTGTTCATTCATCTTAGGCTTGGCACGGGAGCATATCACGCAATTGTGTATTACTTTACGTATTAGGTCTTTGGCTCTCACGATCCAAAACTTATCCCGCAATGAGGCCAGTAACACCGAGTGTCCACAATGCAAGAGCCGCAAATGCTCTTGCTTCACGATTAGCAACGACAAAGGATGACTAGCTGGTAACAAAAGGGGATGTTTCTGATCAAAGCTTAGATTGGAGTTTTCTAGACGGCCGCCCACGCGCAGTAGGCCCTGATCGTCCAGAAATGGGTTTAGAGAAAGCAGCGTGCTATTTTTCGGCAATGGCGCTTTTTTAGACAAAATTGTTATTTCTCCGGAAAAGACTCCCGCCTGGGCAATTTTGATCAGGCGGCGAGTCGCGTCCTCCAATTCGTCAATGGCTGGAGGCCCCGACCAGCGCGTTTCGGTGTTTCTGTTTCTCGCGAGACGCAGGCAGTACGCGACTACGCGCTGTAATTTTGTAAAACTGGAATAGCGCCTGAAAAGTTCAAATTCTGGGACGCGATGGTGAAGAGTGGCCACTACTGGACGCGACTCTTGGGCTGCTAGCTCACCCGAATCAATTTTAACGGGCTGGGGTTTTAAGTCCGCCTGTGACAAAAACTCTGGCCCGTGCCACCACAAGCGCGAGTTGAGTAACTCCTGGGGTAACATTCCCCTGCTAATTATATCGGACGGGTTGCAATTTGTACGCACGTGAAACCATGCTTCCCTATTGCTTAGTTCGTGAATCTCGGACACCCGGTTCGCGACGAACGTCTTCCAATTACTCGCATCCTTATTTATCCAGTGCAGAGTTATGGTGGAGTCCGACCAATAGTACATGCGGTCAAATTTAAATGCGGAGGAATCGAGTATAGTTTTAATCAAACGAGCCAACAGTAAGGCTGCGCAAAGCTCCAGACGAGGCAAGGATATTGTTTTTAATGGAGCGACCCTTGACTTAGCACAAAGCAAATTGGTGGTGACATTACCGCGCGCGTCAACGCAACGTATATACACGGCGCATCCATAGGCTACAGAACTCGCGTCCGCAAATCCGTGAAGATCTATCGAATTTATGTCATCGCAAATTACCCGTCTCGGAATTGCCAATGAGCCCAAAGCGCGTAATGAAGAATGGAGGTCGTCGTATCTGGAGCGCATCTCCATGGGCACCGTTTCGTCCCATGACAACTTCAACTGCCAAAGCCGTTGCACGAGAAGTTTCAAAGTTAGAACGCTTGGATCAAGTAGTCCCAAGGGATCGAATACTTGAGCCATACTAGAGAGTATAGCCCGCTTGGTAACTGATTTGCAACAGCTAGGGTTCACTCTGTAACTTAGCACGTCCCGCCGAGTATCCCAAAAAATGCCGAGAGTTTTCTCAGTGGCGTCTTCCGTCAAAGAAATGGGCTCCACGCTGCCGCGATCTACACCAATGGCGCTAGCTACTTTACTGTCGTTGGATGCCCACTTTCGCAATTCAAACCCGTACTCCGACAAAGCGCTACTAATTTCGAATTGCGTTTTTATGGCTTCCGCCCTATTTTCAAAACCAGTCAGTAGGTCATCTACATAAAAATCCCGGCTAATTCTTAATGAGGCCTCTGGAAGCGATGCTTCGATTTCCTGGGCGATTTGTATCAAGCACCTAGTTGCTAGGTACGAGGCTGATTTAGTACCGTAGGTGACCGTTAATAATTTGAAGCATTTTACCGCTGAGGTTTTGTCGTCACGCCATAAAATTAATTGATATTGCGTCTGCGAGGGGTCCACGAGGATTTGCCTGTACATTTTGGCGCAATCTGCTTTCAGCACGTACTTGAATTGCCTAAAGCGACAAAGAATTGGAAACAGCGACTGATGGACCACTGGGCCCTTATGTTGAAGGTCGTTAAGCGATACTCCGGAGGAGGACGCACAACTGCCGTCAAAAACAACGCGATGTTTGGTCGTTGAACTGTCCTCCTTTATGACTGGCAAATGTGGCAAATAAAACCGAGGATGAGGAAGGCTCGCTTCGTCGTCCACCTTGCTCAAGTGACCAAGCGACTCATATTCCTTGAGAAATGCGGAATACGCGGCCTGATGAACCGTACGCCCCCTCGATTTCCCAAAATCTCTGAATGCCGTGCTCGATGCCGGCTACACTTAAATGAACTCTATTTGAAAGAATGAGCGCTCGATTTTCGACATTCATGTTTCCGCCTAAAACCCAACCAAAAAGAGTTTTTGTTAAGAATGGCTTCTCTGGGCCCAATTTCACCTGTCCCTGACAGAGCACTTGCCAAAAGACATTCGCGCCTAATAAAAGATCAATCTTTCCCGGTGTATTACAATCTGAATCGGCTAGCACAATGTTTGGTGGGATCTTCAAATCCCTCAACGAGAAAGACAGGGCAGGCAGAGGGTCCGTAATTTTGTCTAACACAATACAGCTCAAAATGTCCTCGTATTTCCCGTTACGGGAGCGGATTCGAACGTTTGCTCTGAATTCAGCGTTCAGAGCCCTGGCACCAACACCCGACAGTGAGGTGACATTACCTCGTTTCTCAATTTTCAAATTTTGACACAAGTCGGCGCTAACTAATTTAAGTTGGGATCCGGGGTCCAAAAGAGCTTTTGCCCGGGAAAATGACCCGGAGGATCCTTCTACGAATACGCTAACCGTGGACAATAAAACTTGCGCTGGCACCGCGATTGCAGGACGGCTACAGGCTGCTGAAACGGATGCGACGGACGCTGCTGGTTTCTGGCGGTCCAGGACGCGGCGACGAAGTATTTTCGTGCCCGTCGCGCTTTGGACGCAAACACAGTAAAGTATGGTGCTTTTTTCTGCATACGCGGCATCTCGACGATGTGCATTTTACCACGAAATGTCCGGGCTTGAGACAATTGTTGCATAATTTCAAACGACGCGCCTCTTCGATACGAGCGTTTACCGACAATTTTGAAAATGATTCGCAAGCGCTAATCGAATGATTACTATTTTTGCAAAAATCACAAGAGTGATTACCTTGCTCTCTGGCTACATGAGCGCGTGCATGACTTTTTTGCTCGGATCCCTGATTTCCCAAACTCGAACCTATTTTCGCAGCTTCCAGCGAACCTAATAAGTGACTTTTGCTCTCTAAAAAATCTAACAACTCTCGCAAAGTAGGAAATTGTCCGGTATGTTTGTATAATTCCCAGTCAGTCTGCATTGCTGAGCCGAGCTTCGAAACTATGATATGTATTAGTATGGTGTCGACTGTGGGTTCCCCGTATGCCTTTAAAATTTCCAAAATTCTAACTACACTATCGAGCAGCCTTTGAACAGACGAATGTGAATCCTTTTTTACGCTCTCTAAACTGAATAACGCATTTATGTTTGATTTTACTATCAGCTTCTTATTTTCAAATCGCTTGACTAGGATGTCCCAAGCAATGGTATAGTTATCGTTGGTAACTTTTAACGACGAGATTGAACTAGCAGCTTCTCCCTTGAGGGAAGAAATCAAATAGTAAAATTTCTGAACGTTGGTCAAATTAGCGTTGTTATGAATAAGCGACGTAAAGGAGTCGTGAAATTGAACCCAATTCTCGAATTTCCCCGAAAAGGAAGGCAAATCTAAGGGTGGTATTCTTAATCCAGCGAGCTCTCCTGAAGGGCCACTTTGCAAAGAATTTTGACCTAGATTCGGTTTTATACCCGGACTGATCTTATTTTTTGATAAGAATTCCTTTACTGCGCTACTAATCTCGCTAAAATGAGTCATAAAAGAGTCGAATTCATTGAAAAGTTCATCAAAGTGTTTAGCGTCGGCCTCCATTAGGCCCTCCATTGACTTCTCATACTCATCCAACAAATTTTGGAAACAACTAAACTCTTCTGACAAGTTGCCGACCTCGTGAGCCTTCACGGGGCTGGACGAAGTAATTCTATGAAATAGAGTTTTGAAACGATCTACTTTGGCTTTTATGAATTTGCAACGAGTGGTTAAAGCGCGAGTTTCCGACATGACCGCTGATGTCGAACGAGTTTCCACCATGACTGACACAAGCAAAAAACAACACTAAACAAAGGTGTAATGGAAAAGGACTTACTTTTGATTTGAGAACGCAGTAACTTCATGACGAACAGAAAACCAACCCGCTGCCGATCGCTGCCGCTTGACGTGGGAACTGGACTCGGTGTAGGCTCTCGATGGTTGAATTTCCTGGTGTTGGGGAAGCTTCTTGACGCTCTCCGACGAAACGATGTTGGAGCAATTGCATCCACCAGCTACTGGAAACTTGTACACTCGCGTTTTTTAGCTTCTTCTAAATCCGGCTCGAAGGACCAATGTTTTTTGTATGATTAACTTGGTAAGAGGCTTCCACGAATGGGGCCCCCAATTAATCCGCTGCGAATTCCGGTTCAATGGGATTGCCGGGAACTGCCACTTAATAACCCTTGACTTGGGTTCAGTTAGTTGTTGGAGTGAAACAAGACTTAACAAACACGAGTATATTGAGTAACAACGATTACAAACGTCACTGATGGACCGATGGTTTTTTACAAAAGCTTCAACTGTTGTGACACGCTTGGATTGGCCACGCGAAAATAGCGAATTGCGCGTAACCGTAACACAAAACAACCTGGAAACGTCTTTACCAGGGAGTTAGAACGACCGCAACCCAGCACAAGCATAGCTGAACTTGATTACTCGAAACTCTGAATCTAACTGACGCTGAATTTACAACGAGCCGAACTCGCAAATTCATCAAGGAGGGGCAAGCTCAAACACTATTGGCTGAGGCGATCCTGCGTAGCCAATCGGAGCGTCGCACGTAGGAATAAATACTTATTCTAAGAATCTTAATGCTAAGCTCTCTCAATGAGGCAATTGAACGAAATCCATAAACCCATGATTCCCAAATATGCTAAGTCGGCTTAAGTTCTAGTAGAAAATGTATCCATCCGCTTAAAAGCCATTAAGGGAAGCTTACAAATTCCTTTCCAATATTAACAGAGGCAAACAAATACGGCAAGATGCAAATTTGACTTTACCACGACCTTTGAATGAGATAGAACAGTTATGACTTGAATTACATGATTAATTATAATCAAAAAGGTTTTGATGCACGCATCTGTGTGAATCAAACAGCGTGTTTCCCAGCGTCCATTTGCGTTGGTTTTCTCAAAATTAGCGTAGCTTGGGTAAATTCTGCAGATCCAGCAAAAACCCGAAGCGTCCAAAAAAAATGCCCGAAGTAGCGTCGCTTTTAAGGTCTACACATTACCCTTTTTTTGTGACGTCACAATTTGCTCCTTTATTTAACTATATGGAACTGGACGAAACAAAAAATCTGCAGTTTTTGGTCAGGTCCGCTTTAAGCATGGTTTGTTTTATAATACTGTCAATGTGACATTTGTCCAAAATGACAGTAAACTAACGCGCAATAACAAGCAAGCGAGCAAGCCTAAAATCTTATTTTAAGCGTTAGGGACTTCTTCACAGAGGAGAAACGTCGAATTACATAGGTCGAGAATATCTTGGTTTGATAAATGTGCTATTTGGAGCATCCCTTACATTAAAGGTTGGGTATATGTCAAATTCTTTCTGAAGTCTACTACCTGTGATCTAAATGATCATTTTGAATTTACTATAATATAAGACGTACACTTGCGATCATTGAAAATGAACAGGTGTATGCATTTCAAATTGACTTAACCGACGTTTTTGCAATTGCGTGCAACGTTATTTTATTATTACGATGGGTAGGGAGTTAGAACAACATGATTCTACTTTAGAGACAAGGGGAATTCAGAAAACGTAATCAACTACTGTAATGTTAGTTGCATAGCCCTGTTCATTTTCAATGATTCTTTGTGTACGTTTTTAACGCTATGTTTTGTGATTTCTGACGTCTCGGAAAAAGGGTAATGTGTAGACTTTAACAATCTAGGGACGGTCTTGACGTCATCATAGAACAAAAGCTAGTTTAATTGCCAAGTGGGAAAAATTCAAACGACTTACTTGATGCGTTGTTCATAATTACACGAGTGTAAACATTCAATTTGCCGTCGTGCACGACCGACTAATTTGTGTTTACCTGACAGTTCGGGATTTATTTGAGCTAACCACTAAAAACCGCGCTCTCGAACTACTTTGAATTTCGAGTTAGTCAACCTCAGATTCTATGTTAAAAGATAGCGAAATTCGGGACCTAACCTGTAGAGAGTTTCATGTTTTACTGATGAGCTAGCACACTGAGTTTGCAGTTAAATAGAATATTACAAAATAGAGGGCATATAACCATTTTATTAATAATTTGATAAATAACGATTACATTTCATTTTAATCAGTTTGCCAATTAGAAAAAAAGCTTACAGAGCCTCCCTTAGCCACAGCAATATTATCTCCATAATGTATAACACGAGAAATACAGTAAAAATTCGTGTATAAAATTTACTATTTTAATAGACCAAATCCGTAAATAAAAACGCTTAAGAGGACAATTTTATTGGCACCTTTTAGTCCATGATTATTGGATGTAAAGACATGGCTTTCAATAATGTATGCATCGCCATGCCGATGGTAAGATTTCAGGAAACACACTATATCGCTAAACCATTTTTAAGTTTTCCACGAGAATAATTAACACTAATTGTAACACCATCATCCATAATACAACGATACCCCTGTATGTTACGTAGCGTTTCTGGCTAAGCGGATAAGGCGTCTGACTAGAAATCAGATTCCCTCTGGAAGCACAGTAATTCACATTGCTAAGTGTTCCGTTTAACTGGTTCAGTATTATGGGAAACCTTAAGATATCTTTAGATATTGTGTATGTAATTAAGAACACCTTTTTGTGGTGCGCTTTCTTGATTAAAGACGTCAATAAAGCGTTTTCTTTTCTGACATTTTTATTTACAGTTCAATTTGTGGGTTAAAAAGTATTAAATATTTAAAAGAAAACTTTGCGTCTATTAAACAATTGTATCGGAATAAGGCATCTTGTAAATGGAATATTTTCCTTTCTAAAATAATAATTTTCCATAATACCTACATGTTATTGTACTATATCAGTATTGTCTCTTTGATCAATATGTGATCTATGACAGGCTGTTAAAATTTAAGAGCCACGGTTGTTATAACCGTGCTGCATTACCAATTTACATGCATTGTTTTAATTTACTCGAAAACGAATTTGCAAACATTCGTTGCTACACTACCAAATTACGTACGGTACTCTATTTACTAGTAAGTTTCATTTATATTAAAATCACATATCTTAAAATTGGCCACTTTTAGTAGATATTAACAAAATAAGGCCGATATTACATATAACTAACTGGAATAATTTATTTGCCTCGGCCTAATCGGCCTCGGGCACAAAATATATGCTTGTCCGTCATATGCTCAATATTGACTTAATATCATTAAATACTATAACATAACTCTATGCTACTCATATTTATTTAACTATTTACTTAGCATAGGGTTATATTAAGTTGATCGGCTAAACTCGATAAATTGAATTCTTTGATGTCGTTTAGAAAACGAGAAAAACGATTGCACTAAATTTTCCTCAGCACATTTTTGTTTTATATTCATCTTGCACAAATATAACTAATTTGAAATGACAATCTCTTTTGAAAAAATAGGACATAAAAAGCAAGTATTACATTATATTTGTAATTTCACAAGAAATAGCTGTAAGATTCGCTAAAATCTAAACAGTTACGACGGGTTTAAGTTTCGTTGGAGCATTTCTCATGTTTGTTTAATATTCCAACTTAGCAAAATATAAGAATTTTATTTAAATGCCTTTGTTGCAAATAAAACCTGTTAGGAGACTACTTACTTATTTAAAAATAACATTAAAGCGGAAAATTTTCGAGCTAAGCAGCTGCTGCTACTTTTAAGATACGTATTTTTAACTGAGTGACATTTCAATTTTAATGTCACTAACGCTGGTTAAGCTCGTTCTAATAATCTTTAGCACCGTGTATTTATAAATTTAAGCACATGCTCGAATGAAACGTTCGCTAATGGGCTTGTGCGGTTTATTTTTTGTTTTGCGTAATGCTACTAATTAGTAGCAAATCCTTTAGGCATTTACCTGACTTGGTAACCACCAAGATCGCTTCGCAAAAGGAAGTCATCACTCATAAACGATTATAGGTATCGGGGTTCCAAACTAATCTGCTTTTACCCCTTTTCATCTTTGCCCGGAAGACCTAACGATCAAATTGGAAACAATAAAGCTATACATCAAATTACAGCACGCATACTTCATATTCCCATAAGTTTTATGCAAGCTTTATTACTTCATATCATGTTCATAACGACCCACTACAGCCTTACATTAAAACTAATGCCCTCTATTTTAACAAATAAATGTGTTTACTGTATTAGCTAATAATAAATAGCTATATTTAAATTTTATCAGTATTAAAATTACGCAGACTTGTTTTGACAGTATGCATACGAAGGTCAAGGATGTTGTTGAATAATACTACAATTCTCTTGACATAAATAAAGTAACTAAATGCGTAATATTTATCAAACGGGTCTAAAAAATGTCAAACTCATATAAATACTAAAAAAAAATCGTAAGAGGCATATACTTATAATTTTGTAGATTTTAATATATTTATAATGATTTCATTCTAAATTAAGGTTTTATTTTGTTGTGGATATAGTAATTGCGATGTTAAGTTTAATTTAAATTATTTTTTTTACTAATTGTGAATGTAAAATTATTTATGTATCTACAAATAGAGAAGAAAGACTAAATTGGTGTAAGCTTTACTTCACAATTGCTTACACGATTACACGTCTACCATCTATAATGAGAATCGTGCGAAAACGGAGTACGGGTGCTAACATTCTCATGGGAAATTTGTTTACGTTAGGAACCGATTTCAGAGCAGGTTTTTTGCGAACGAATATCTTTAACAAACGGCCTCTATCTTAGCTCAGTGGTGAAGCGAATGGTGGAAGTCCTTTAGAACTGGTAGGCGTATTTCTCAGCGAAACGGTTGGATGGATTTATCTTTATTATGTTATGCCTACTTATGTACAGAACTAAAAATTATAGACTTAGGGCTAGATAAGTTATATACAAGACGGATCACGCCCCTGACGTGGTTGGGTGCAAGGGTTGGTGCAGCCTCCGATCTTTATTGGGTTGGGGAAGATAGAGTAACTCGTCCCCGTCGTCGTCGGCGGTGTTGGCTTGTCCAGGTGCTGGCTCTCGGTGTTGAGTATAATAGGAAGCGATGAGGATTCGTCAGGATGCTGGCTCTTCGGGTGGAGTGTAGCAGGCTGCAAAAGAGACCTCAGGCTGGAGTATGCGGCGGTTCATGTATCTCCGGGTGCAGTGGCTTCCTTCTAGGTGAACTCCCGGTAGAATAGCTTTCTTCTAGGGGGACTCCGGCTGGGACTTCCTTCTGGTTGGACTGATAGCCAAGTGTGCGGCGGTGTGGACTCCTCGGCTTGAAGTGTGTTGGACCACTTCGGCTGGAGTAAACTCAGGATTCGACTCGGCGATATTGAGTGTCCTCTGCTCCCAGCGTGTTCCGCGTGTAATGACACCTCGCATGGAGCTGACCCGTTTAGGAAAACGTTGGTTACAATTGATTTAAATATTCGTTGAATTATAATTAAATGCTTATATTTGCCGGCTTTCGGTTATTTTTCCGTCGCGGGAAATAGAGCAATTGTACTAATTTCGTGATTTTATTTTTACGTTAGGTTGGCCTATTTCTGGTCGGTTGAGGTATGAATTCGGAATTTGATTTTCTTAAAGATTAAGCGCATTCGGTAAGTTTCGTCGTTTAGATTTCATTGTTTTAAGTTTATTATAATAAATAAATTAATTAAAATATCTTTCATTTTTCTAACTGCATTCCGATCGCTGCACTCGTTTTTCAACACCCTGTATTCTAGGAGACAAATTGAGCTGGAGCGGGAACGAAGTTTCCGGGTACGAGATGTGGGGAGACGAAATATCCCGGGAACGAAATGTGGGGTACGAAATGTGGGGAACGAAATGTGGGGAACGAACTTTCCGCAAACTACCTAAAATGCAGAGTTTCAGAGATACTGGACATTTTTCGTTGCTCTGACTGCTAAAAGATGCCAACTTCAAGTAAAACAGAGTGCTATGGAAAAAAGTGACATTTCTACTTAGAGTGCTATGTCAACAGGTGACATTTTTAGTTTTACTATTGTCACTGTTAGCACATGTTTCAATAATTGCAATTTCTCTAAATGGATTTAAGATTACAAGAGCAAATCGATATGATTTATTGTTTGGGAGAAGGCGAGAGAAATCCTCTCCTTGCGGCAGGAATTTACGCGCAGAGATATCCCGAAAGGCGGATCCGAGGCGAGTTGATTTTTAAAAACTAAGAGAAAGATTCGAGAGAACTGGACACGTAGAATTTGAAAAAACTGAACGAAGAAGAAACATATCCAACGAGGAGAATGAATTGTTGGTGTTGGCTACTATTGTGGAGAACGCACATATTAGCACTAGGAAAATAAGCCGTGAGTTAGAGTTCAGTCAAACGTATCTAGAATAATTAGAAAAGCGAAATTTCATCCATAGCACATACAACCTGTACAAAAGCTTAATCAAGACGATTTTGACAATCGTCTAGCATTTGAAAATTGAGCTTTGAGAAGAAAAGAGGAACAAGACGACTTTTTCGATTTAGTTTTATTCACCGACGAGGCGACACTCCACAAAAATGGATTTGTCAATCTCCACAACTTCCACTATTATGACAACAATAACCCGCATTTCATTAGATCAATGGATCATCAACATAGGCGCTCATTAAATGTGTGGGGTGGTATCGTCGGACATTATGTTCTTGGACCATATTTCTTTGATGGAAATGAATTTCAAGATATTATAGACGACTTACCAATTGCAATTGTCCAGAGGATGTGGTTTCAGCAGGATGGAGCCCGATCCCACTACGGACATATTGTCAGAACATATTTGAATGACGAATTTCAAGACAGATGGATAGAGAGATGAAGTCCAGTGAATTGGCCAGCAAGATCTCCTGATCTCAAAAAAGTCAATTTTTTCTATGGGGGTTCGTGAAAGAAATTGTGTACAAAGAAGCTCCAACAACTATCGAGAATATGAAAGATCGAATACGTAATGCTTTTCAAACAATAAATCAACAAATATTGCGAAATGTTGGCAGTTCGTTTGCTAAGAGAATGCAAGTTTGTAGACAAGAACACAGTCGCCATATTGAACATATCATTTGAGTTAGTTAGATTAGGTGTTAGGTGTATGTACCCACTGGCCATGTTGTGAAAATGTTTGTTCCACATTATTATCATTATGTATTAAAATTATTATTTCTTTTATTTTTTTTTACTCTCGTGAGAACTTTGAATTGCTATTGCGCTGCAATGATAAGAAAAGAACTAGAAATGTCACTTTTTTCCATAGCACTCTGTTTTATTTGAAGTTGGCATCTTTTAGCTGTCAGAGCAACGAAAAATGTTCAATATCTCTAAAACTATGCATTTTAGGTATAAGTCATACTTAATAAAAAATGGAGATAAATCACAAACAGATCCAAATGTCTAAAAAAATACAGAGGGTGCCATTTGAAAAAATGAAGTTATGACCTTCAAAAGTAATCGAAATTTGAAATAAATTTGTGACCCTCCTGTATAGTGAAGCTGAACCTTATTATGCCGGGTATGTAGATAACTGGCCTTTCTCCTTATGGATTCAAAATTTTAACGTTATATCTTCAAAACTAAGCTCCTGGGATTTTTTTAAGAAAACATGTATTCGATGAAATTTTTAAAATGGCAACGCTGCACCAAAACGTCAAACATTTTATACTGTCATAAACCTATTTCAAAGGCCAATAAGAATACATGATAAAATATAGGGTGTTCCATTTGAAAAACAAGTTAACATACGTATCTGAGTTATGGCTCATTCTGTATAACAGAAAATATTTTTGAGTATGCAAAGTGAAAAACTATGGGGGGGGGGGGGGGGCGTTTAAATTGTTTTCTTATCTTGAACGGTTGAAAAGCAGAGTTCCGATCCGATGTCTATGCATTTGAGTTATTAATGAGAACCTGGGCATTTGAGCTAGCCGGAGTAAAAATTGAAATAAATTATAAAATACCACAGTAAATTGTCGCAACATTAAATTATTATACAGGGTGTTCATGAAAGTCGGGAAACCCTTTTTCGGAAACGATTCTAAGCTCAAGAAAAGTTGAAATAGACATGTGTCCGCGAATGCTTCGTTTAGGAATTGTTTGGTATTTAATACCTTCATTCCTACATAGTTTTCTATAACTGTAACTAATAGTTATAGAAACTTTTAACTGATTTGATTAGGTAAGCAAGCTGACTTGAAACTTAATGAGATAAATTGTTTGACACTGACGTCACTATATTCTCCTCAAATAATTTATTTTGTTAAAATGGAACCATATTTATCGACGGAACGTTTTTCGTAATTAACAATTATTTAAATTCAGTTGGAGTCTTTTCATAACTAGTTGGTAACTGTCATAGTAAAAATTGTTTTTAAGTCTAAAATCATTAAGAAAAAATTTCTTCGACTTTGATGAATACCTAGCCAACTTGATTATTTAACCAAATTTAATAGTTTTATAACTGAGAGTAGATCGTTTTTAGGTCCAGATTCATTTCAGAAAAAAATTTCCCGATTCACGAACACCATCTACATTCTAGAGTTAAGGGGCAGAATTGGAAATAACAGGACAAAGTTCTAAATTATAGAGAAGAAAAAGAATAAGAGAAATGACAATTACGCAATGAATCCGTAAAATGTACAAAGTAAATCAAATTAGTAAGCAAGTGAAGGTTGTTTACTAGGTAGAAATTGTCACATTAGCGAAATTGGTAAACAATAGATGGAACTTAATATTTATAAAATTATAATGAATTAAAATGAACTGGTAGCGATTACAGCTCAGCCTTAATTTCGCTTTCGTAGTCAGTACGTTGGTACCATTTTATCCATCATCTAGGCGAGATTTACCAGTTCTACGCTGAATTCAACAGATCAGCTACGACCTTATACTCTAATTAAATATTTTTGCTCCATTCAAAAATGCATCGGCGCGAATAAGTGTATGAATTGACGATATTGATTTTTTTTTGTTTTTGTCGGTTTTACCATTTATATTAATACAGTAGTTATTTATATGACTTATACTTTGTTTATTTTTGCGTTAAACTTACATCGTGTACGCATCGTGTACAGGTTGCGGGGTTAGTATTGGGTTTGACTCAATTACTTTTTTTTTAATACCCTAGATACAATATTTTATCTCGGTACGGGAAACTACCCTCTTATATTATTTGTCTGTTTGTAAGATTTGAGAATAAATATCAATTTAATTGGTCCGCATGTATGCCTTTTTCCTACCTAGAACTGGTTATAAATTAGTACAGAGCCTGAGTTTGATAATAGTATATTGTGTATCTAGGACGAAAAGCGTAACATTCCCAGACGACTGTGAATATTGTTGGGCGAGGCGAAAGCCGAGCCCAACAACACAGGAGTCTGGGAATGTTGCTTTTTGTCCAAGATACACATACTATTTTTCCGCCGATCGATACGAGTAATTAAAAAAAATAGGAAATAGTACTCGAATATTCCCTGCCTAGGCCGGGAATATTATTCCTGTACAGTTGTATTGTAAATTACCTAGCAACGGCTGATGTAATTAAATGTTTGAATGATTCCTGTACAGTTTTATTGTAAATTGCCTAGCAACGGCTGATGTAATGGAATATTTGACTTTGCTCAACAAAATTGTGTCAATAATGTGACAATTCTAGTACGATTGGCGGAAAATGTAATTATGAGATATTTCCCCTGGGAATTTTCCATCTTAGGTTCCCAAATTATTAAACAATCCAGTACGTGGGGCCCGTATTTGGTTTTTATAATTTTAGTGTTAACCCACTCCCTACTCTGGAGTAGCTCAGCTGACCCGTTGGACGCTACTGGTTACCGGACTGTTTTGGCTATTTACAGCTTGCTATCCTGCTTACAATGAAGTGTTACAAGATTATCATTAGTGTGTCTCCGGATTGACCTTGCCATGGTTGTAATAAATCAAAACATTTTGTGTAAGACTTTCGTTTTCTGCAGCCGAGGCCTACTTGCTATAAAATGGGTTTTAACCAAATTATAGTTAAAATGCGATCTAGTTAGCAAAGTTAGCTTCAAAAATATAAACCATTGTAGGTAAAGTGGCCTTTCTGGTACTGGTACTGGTACGCGATGTTTTATTAAAATAAAATATTTTCGAAAGAAAAAATGTATGGCGATATGCCGAGTTTCATTATATTTACATGATAGAAAATGGAACATTAAAAACTAATGTGCACAACCTTTTATTTTTTTATTTAATTATAATGAAATTTTGTTATAAATACAACTAAAGAAATCATTCAAATGGTGCCCCATCCAAACTAGCACATAATTTCACTTTTCTTCTAAATTTTTGGCAACTCTTTCTACTTTCTGCAAGGGGTGTTGCTCCGATTACATCAACGATTTTGTTTTTTACTCTTTCTACACCATTATCAAGGTCTTCGGAAAAAATTTCTGCTGCTTATCTTTCCCAAAAATAAAAATCCAAAATTGTTAAGTTGTTTTAATTGAAATTGTTAATCATAATAAAAGGTTCTTCGTCTTTCTCTTATGTTGGGCCAGTGGCCTGTTTAGTTTCACAAGGTTGTGGTTCTATGAGCACTCTTTGATCATGCTCAGATGCCGTATAGGTGGCTAACCTTGCCCGTCGTATCGGAGGAAGAGTTTCCCTGTTAGAGAAAAACCACTTTACCTACAATGATTTATATTATTCTTAAGCTTGTCAGGCCATTTTAAATTCAGCAAGTGCGTGACCTGTTGGAGTAGTTTCGGTGCAAAAATGACGAGTCTGCTTGTATATAGGTTCCCTTTCAGTCATATTTTTTCGTATTATACTTCAGCTATTTGCATCTAAAAATTTTAAAGGTGACACGCACGCACCTTTTGGTTCGCAAAGACATTCAGCGTAGCCGTTCCGGGCTCTAGACGTCTGAGTCACAGTTGTATTCGCTTCGCCACAGCAATTTAAAAACACAGTCAATTGGAGCAAGCGAGATATGTCCCTAAAGTTTTGTTTCCAATGCGCTCTCTCTCACGTGGGGAAGTCTGCGAGCTCATTGGCTGCAGGCGCGCGCACGAGATAGGCGTCTGGCGCGAAAAGGTCACTTGGCTGCGAGAGTTCTTCAGGGAATGCTAAGGCGATAGGTGATGTGTGTGGTTTTGTGTGCCCTTGGTTTGTTCGTATGACCGCTAGCTTTGCAAAATTCCGTTGGGCCGTGAGGGTCCTTTCTCTCGTTAGCTGCGGGGATCCAAACTGTAAAGCTGATTATCCTTCGGTCTCACCAGCTTTCGTTCCGATTTCCCAAGAAAGGAATTAAACCAGACCCCGCAATTTTGGAGGAAATCTTCTCGAGGGTCGCACGACACCCACGTTTGCCGACGGCACGTTCGTTGTAGAAGCAGGCTTACCAGCCCCGTGACGTAATCGCTCCCCTGAACCCAATCAGGTAGTGTGTGAATATTAATAATAACTAACTAACTTTTATGGGCTTCACTTACTGATTCTTTACAAAGGCCTCTTATTTAACTAATTCATACAACTGTGCGTGCATAATTTATGTGTTTATTTACTGTTACATTACCGCATTGCAAAGACCGCTTATTTAACTAATCCATTCAATTGTACATGCATAACTTATGCGTTCATTTACTGTTACATTGCCGCATTGCAAAGGCCGCTTATTTAACTAATTCATTCAACTGTACATGCATAACTTATGCGTTCAATTACTGTTACATTGCCGTATTGCAAAGGCCGCTTATTAAACTGATTCATTCAACCGTACATGCATAACTTATGCGTTCATTTATTGTTACATTGCCGTTTTCTGAGGCCGCTTATTAAAAACTAAGTAAGTTAGCAGCGTGCTAGCTAGGTAGTATAGTCTATTTGAATTAAGGCATCCCCCACTTGGGCTATATAGTTAGTCAATGTATTACTGTGTTTACTTTTGTGTATAATTGATTTACATGTGTGAGACCAATAGAACGGTATATCAAACGAGGTCTTATGATTTCCGACGAGTCTGTGCATGCCTACTTTTAGATTACTGTATAAAGATAAATGTACGGCGAAGCCTGAATGTTTAAGCGTTGCAGGTCAGTTGGGGATGCTTGACGCTGCAGTGTCGTGAGGTCGTGCATTTGTTTCCCGCCCCGTTTGGTTTTCAAGGTTCGGTTAAGCGTGGGTTTCTCCGATTAAATCTCGTGGCGTCCATTTTTTTGCAACACCCTATATGTATACAGTTACGTTTGCCCTGTGGTGTACCGTCTCTAGGACCACACCCATCTCCCTGGGTGTCAAGCCGTGGGCTTTAAGCCTGCTTGGTGAGATTTCTAGGGTAAGTGTTGACGTCTCCCGGATTTGATTAAGCATTTGGCACTTCCTCACTCGCGAGTGTTGTTAAAACAGTTTGATGCTGTAAGAAGCTAACTCTGCCAACTGGATCCCATCTGAACTGTAATTTGATAAAAATCCATTTTATAGCAAGCAGGCTTAGACTGTTAAGGATGAAAGCCGTACTAAAATTTTTTTGAGTTTCTACACCTATCGCAAAGTCAATCTCGGGACACACTGTGCAGTATCTTAAAAACACTTGGAAATAAGATAAGAGTAAATTCTATTTTTTTGCACCACAAAACAACTTTAGTGCACTTTCTATTAAAAAAAACCACTTACTTTACGTTTCAACTTTAAATCGAATATCCTTTATTTTTGTATATTTTTAAAATCTATAGGAAGTTCGAGTTTATTCCAAGTATTTTTAAAATGTTGACACAGCTTTATAATTCTTTACTTCAAATTGTCAATAAAAGTTGATTTGTTCATTTAAAAAGTTGACCTTTACCTGAAAAATTAGTTAAAAAATTTTAAACGTAAGCTATAGCATAGCAGGAGTGTTGATAATAAAACTAAATGTTGAAAGTAGATTTTGTTATTTTCAAATCTAAAAATATAAAGAACCTTCAGCTAGTTTCAGGTTAAACTCTAAGGTTAATATGATTTTCAGAAAACTAAAATGCTCTGAAGAGTATGGCACTAATAATAAAGCCCGTGCTTTATACTCAACTTATCACATATGATTTCTTACCCAAATTTAGTAACAAAACTAAAGCTTAGACAGTGTACAATACATGTCTCCTTTAAAATACGTGTTTTATCATTCAATATATTCCATATAATATGTCGTGCACCAAATTTTACCCGTATTTGGTCAGTTTTAACGATTAGTTGATTAGAAAGGGGGAATGAAACCCCCATCTAACTAGGTCAGTAGGCCAGCCACCCCTCCTTCCTGTCGCGCCACTGGTTAAGCGACAACAACAAATTATAACTTCAAATCGATGAGAAATTATTTACAAGCAGGGTAAACCGAAATGCATCAGTTGTAACACGCAGCTGTCAAATATTACACGGACTCGACTTTTCAAATTACAGTTGATTATCTGTCGTTTCATTTATAGTTATCTGGGATAATGTAACATTGACTGTTTTTGAAGACATACACAATTTTAGAAACTGATAATATTCAGCTTGTGCAAAACATCGATTATTTAGTTCACCCTTGCTTAATGTTCGCATGCTCGATGCATATAACATTTAATCAACTGGGCCAAATATGCATTTAGGATTTACTGAAGTTTTCAACCCCCTAATATACCACGTAAAGGTCAAACAACAATCAACAAAGTATAAGTATTTTTCTTCTTCTTGAAGGTTATCCCGTTAGCCTGGCCGATGAACATTATATTGTGGAGGAATTAACGTTGCGCCGATCTTCCCTGCGGTTTTCTTGTCTTTGTCCCCATTTACAAATATTTAATCGTTAATTTTCTACTACTCAGTGCTCCACTTGTCTACATTTTCTAGTCGCCCTTTATCTATTTCTTGGCATCTAATTAATTTATTTAACAAATCTCAAAATATTCAACTTAAAATCCCCTAAATTAATTATTATCAGTTTATCAAAATTAATACAGTCCCATACCGGGTGACAATGAGAACAGGGCTATGCTTATATCTTTTTTATTTATAAATCGATTTGGATACAATTATAGTGAAGACACTAGACATAATTTCTGATTGACCAATAGATATAGTCAAAATGGCTGACTTTCGGTTTCACTGGAAATGACATCAACTTTAATTTTTTAAATGAATTACCCTGTATATTTTATGTTTTTAGGAATCTACGAGTCAAATTACATACAATAGTTTTGCGAAATATTAATTTTTTCAAACTAAAAAATATTTTTTTTCAAATTTTCTTGTTTGTGACTTGGAAAAATCTGTTCTAATTGACTCTAGAAACTTTTAATAATAGCTATTTTATCAATAAGGTCAATAAAAAACCCTTACTAAACGAATAAAATTTGCTAAACAGGTGTTTTAAGAAAAAGTATTTTTTTTAAATGGTACCTACTAAGGGCCGTCCTGCTATTAGATAGAAAAGTTCATTACCAATCTAACGATATGCATCATGCACTACTTTATCTTTATCTAAAATTGAAAATTAATTAATTAATTATTTTTTTAAATATTTTTGTGTAATACCTAAGCAAATTTGGCAACACTGTTGTAGGTAATTTGAGTTGTACATTCCGAAAAACATAATATATATACGATGATTCATTTAAAAAATCAAAGTTAGTGTTATTTCCGGTGAAACCGGAAGTCGGCCAATTTTATTACATTGCTGTGTCAATCCGAAATTATGTCTAGTATCGTTGTATCAAATTTCATCCAAATTCATTCATAAGTAACAGAGATAGAAGCATGGCTCTGGTCTCATCGTCCCCGGAGCTAAAACGTCGTGACTTCCCTGGAAAGTGGCTGCGCCTGGTGAAGAACTACTTTTCGGGTCGCGTCTGCCGGACAGTATGGTGTAGCGGGGCGTAGTGCGTGGGTGCCCTCAGGGCTCGTGCTCAGGGCCCACGTTCTGGAAGCTGTTGTACGAGAGTGTGTTCCGCGAGCACCTGCCGGAAGGGAGTACGATATTCGAATACGCAAATAACACGCTTCTAGTGACCAGTGCGCCCCAATACAATACTCTGAAGGCCCGCACCAACCAGGCACTGCAGACGCTGCACGAGTGGGCCCTGGGCAGCAAGCTCGCCTTCAACGCTGCCAAAACCGATGCCTTGTTTGTGCTTGGGGGCGAGCGCGTGTACTGCAGCGACAACATCAGGTACCTCGGCGTGGTGCTGGACTTTCGGCTCTCCTGGCAGCAACACATCAAGGCGGCCAGCAGTAAGGGAAAAGAAATTGCCCACAAGATCAGCGTTGCAGCCAGGCTAACCTGGGGCTTCAAATGGGACGCCCTGGCCCGAGTTTATGAGGGAGCCGTCCAGCCCGCCATCCTCTATGCGGCGTCGATCTGGGTCGAAGGCTGCAGGGTAATACAGCTCAAGCAGTTGCTCAGCGCCCAAAAGACGCTCATTGTCAAGGCCGCTGCGGCATACGCCACCGTGTCAACTGAGGCAGCCTTAGTGCTCAGCAATACCCCGCCCATCGACCTCTCGGTCCAGGAGTTACAACAACGGAAGGCCACCATAATCCATAGGTACCCGGCACAACTCCGCCTACTAGGCATTGAGGGCAGAGAGATTGAAGGCACCGTAGACATGAGAACGGTCGAACACCCCGCCGAGACGTTCGCTCCGATCTTCTCCCTGACTGAGGACGACGCGCACGCCATCCGGTGCTACACCGACGGTTCGAGACGGGACGACGGTGCAGCGGGAGCCGCCTTCGTGATCAACCGCGGGGCACACGAGATATACAGCAGGAAGGTGAAGCTCGCCGATTGGGGCACCGTATTTCAGTGCGAGCTAGTCGGACTGCGAGCCGCGCTGCAACACATCCGGGACAAGGCCTACGATTTACCAGCGGTCTCGGTCCTGACGGACAGCAGGTCGGCACTCACGGCCCTGCAACATATGAACAAGCCCACCGAGCTCCAAGTGGAAGTCCACTCCCTGCTCAGGGAGCTGCCAGGAGCAGCGTCCGTCAGGCTTCATTGGGTCAGGGCGCATGTCGGGATCGAGGGGAACGAACGAGCCGACGAGGTGGCCAAAGAGGCGGCAGCAGCAGAAGAGTCACCAGCATTCGACGCCGTGAGCCAGGCGTTCTGCAAGAGGCGACTTGCATTGCTCAAGGCGGAGCAGTGGGAGGCACGCTGGCCCACGGCCACCACCTGGAGGCCCGTGGAGCACCTCATTCCGACAATCGCCACCCGGCGTGACGTTGTGGGCCGCCTGGACCACTTCACGGCACAGCTCGTCACTGGGCACGGGGGTTTCGGCTCCTACCTCCACTGCGCGACTGACCTCGCGGGGCCTGGCCTGGCCAACCAACATGGAGGAAGCGAGAGCGCTATCCGGGGAGAGGGAGTGGTGGCTGGCTCTTCGAGAGTTCGCCTCCAGAATCCAGTGCCTCAAGGCGGATCGCCAGTAAAGCGCACAAACAGCGGACCCGGGCGACTGTTTAGTGAGTGTGGTCGGATCGGTGCGGCTTAGTGCAGCGCAATTTAGCATAATTAGTTTAAGTAGCGTAAGACCTAGGGTAGGTGAGTACAAGTTAGCATAAGCGGGACAGCATTAACGTCGCGCGAGCGTAGTGACAGTGAAAGACGGGCAGGACAGCCCTTAGTTTAGATTTAGCTTAGTCTAGGTTAGGTTAGCGTTACTTTAGTTTAGGTACATTTATATTAATGTTAGATTAAGTTAGTACTTTGCCTGCGGCAAAGATTTAAATACAGGACACAAAACAGGCTGGTGTAATGCCGAAAGGCAGGGCACCAGCCAACAATGTAATTTACTATGTGTTGGTAAATAAATTGAATGGTCTCATTGTCACCCGGTATACCAGCAAAATATGCAATTGCTGTGTTAATGGAATTCTCTTCAGTTATGCATTTACAGTATGAATCCGTACTAGCAGAGAACAATTAATAATACTATTATCAAGCAACCTTAGTTAATTTGAGGCATTGCCTCAATATCTATCAAATATTGAGGGATCGCCACAAGATTGGAATCAAATGGGAAAAATGTTTATTTCGAGTTTTTTGGAAAACCAAACCCTAGCGTGTTTTCCTTATTTATCGTTTATACTATTTAATATTTTTTTAGATTTCTCATTTGTTTTATTGTCCTATCGAAGGGTGTTTAGGTTTTTTACGTTTCTGGTAGCTTTAGTTCCAATTATGTCCATCCCATTTGTCTATTTGCTCGCACTAAATCTTTTACTTTTTTCTTTCTTCTTTATATTTGCGAAGTTTATTTATTTCCTACTACTCAGGTATTGTTTCTACCTTAGTTTTTTCTTGCTATGTATTTCCTGGTTCCACTACATTGTTCTTTTTCTTTCATGGATTCCTATTTTAACTGCTCCAAAACTTTCATTGCCCACTTGTTTTATTTCGTTTTTAAGTTTTTCCATATTTTCAATATTCCTAGCATCGTTGTGTCTTGTGTGCCTATTCCAGGACCGTAGCTACAGGCTTGGGGGCCCTGGGGCAACAAATAATTATGGGCCCCCCCTGTTATCTTCTCCTTTACCTCTACATCACTTTCATTTAGTAAGACTTTTTTAATAGGGTTACTATTTGGTGTTTTTTTTTCTGTTAAGATAGAAGAATGGGTATTTAAAACAGACAAAACACATATTTACTTCACATTGAGTTTAATATAAAACTGTATTTAACGTTTAAACAGGCTAAGTTTAGTTCAAAACTTTTTAAAGACAACTTCGTAAAAATCTTCCTCCGTCTTCGGGGTCCCTATGTTCGGGGGCCCCGGGGCACTGCCCCGGTTGCCCCGGTGGTAGCTACGGCCCTGGCCTATTCTCTAGTATTTCGTGATATTGTTACGGTATTAAATTGTCCATACGACACCCGCTGATAGGCGAGTACCGAAGGCTATCTTCTTAGTTGGTTTGGCGTAGTTATTTTCGTTGGACTTTTATCTTATTTTCATTGTTGTCATGTATCGCCCAACTTTGTTTATCGACTTCTTCGTGGACACCCGTAACAGTTATCGTAGTGTCTTGCGCACTTACCGAGTCTTTACCGCTGGTCGGAATGTTTCGTACTTGTTGACGTTTGTTGTCGCTTATCGTACCCTATTTGTCTGATGACGTCATGTATCGTGTTCTTTGTGAACAGTTTTGTTGAAACTTATGAGCTTTGTGTGACACCAGAGCCCGGTTGTTAGCATGAGGCTTCTTAAGTGTATAGTATTCGAGTGTTCAACTGATTTTGACTCATCTTGTGTAGTGATTCCCTGTTGTTTTTATGGCCTAGCGCTCTTTTACCGTACCGTTGGCCGTCGCCATTTCAACCACCTGTGTGGGATTACATAAAGAGGGCGTATTTTGTTAATTTTGTTTCGTGCGGCCCCTGTCGTAGTAAGGTAGTCTCTTTGGGCCGCATGGAGTTCTGAAAAGGATTTATTGGGCATGCGTCATCGAACGCCCACACCCTTGGAGAATTGGTTCTTCCAGATTTTCTCTTGGTGCTCGGTGTTGGAGTCATTCTCGAGCTCGCGCTTAGCGGTTTAATAGTCGACTTGGCTCCGGCATCGGCAGGGATTGAGGGTTTCGATGGACTAAGTTTTCCCAGTTACTACTGTTTATGACTATTTTTGACAGTTTCTGTCACAACCATTTTCCTTTTTGGTTGTTCATCCTCTTCCGTTGGGTATTCATACCAGTTGTGGAATCCACACAATGCGCTGATCTCGTGACGTGCAGCGTGCCCTCTTTAGGTAACCCTTGGGTGGGATATTGAACTTCCAGTACGCCCAGCTGGGAAAAGCGCTTACTGTTAATGGGGGAAGGCGCACAGTCGTGCCGGACGCCAGATCCAGGCCGGAAGTTAAGGGTAAACGTATGCTTGAGCCCAACGGCGGTACGCCGGGACGCGTGAGAGCAAAGCCTGAATTTGGGCCCGGGTCAACCGAGCGCCCTGTATTACGACATACAAAGTCACACAAATTGGTAGTACGCAATGATAGATTTATGCAATAAATGCGCTACAATTAGAACGGGTTGACGGCTCACACGCGATTTTACGTAATGCATGCGATATTGGTAAAGTTGGCGTTAACATGCCACAGTGAATTTTAGGAGGAGTGTACGCTACACTAATATTGTATTTACAGCAAATTTGAATGCCGGAAGCGGCGTAATTAAGGCTAGCTGACAGAGCAAGCGTTAACTCGCAACAGAGAATTTTAAGCAAAGTGTACGTCGCACTAATATTGTATTTACAGCAAATCTGAATGCAGGAAGCGACGTAATTAAGGCTAGCTGGCGGTACAAAGGTTATTACGGATCGTTACCTTGTTAGTTCAACCGATAGCTAACGAGGAGCCACTCCACATAGTAGTCGAACAGGCATCTTGCACCAAACGTGGCTAAAACCATGGTGTAAAGAATACAAGGTGTAACGTTCCGCAGAATGTGGGCGGACCTCAAATTCAACCAATAGGACATGGTCCCACAAATGGCACGATTGGTAGTACTGAAGTGTATTGTTGAAGACGCTGTCGATGTCAAATTCGAGGTTAGGTTTTGCGTCAGTTGGTGTCAGATTGACGCAAAACGTAACCTGCTTACATCGAATTTGACATCGACTGACAGTGCCAGCAACAATATACGATCGAAACCATGGTTACACCATGATCGCGGCCGTGATGGATTTCCTGAGCAGGACCATCGGGGATTGGTTGACATCTCCCTTCTACTTTCTGAACGATTGCCCATCCCGGGAGCGTTTCACCTTGTATTCTTTACACCATGGCTAAAACGTTACAGGAATTGGCTGAATGTCCTAATGGATCCCCTTTCGGAAATTTTGCGTTGACCTCCTTTGGTTATGCAAATTGTTGACAACGTAGCCGTTACATGGGTAAATACAGAGATCGTGCTTCTACATAATTAGCAATGGCGGATTAATTGACTATACAAGCCACATAACACCGTATTCGCTGCAGCGGCACGTAAGAAAGGACCGGACTGCCACCACACAAGCTCACTCAGACACGTCTCTCTGGGAACTGCCAAGAGGCAAACACAGTTCGGATGAACACCGAACACACTGTAACAGCACAAACGGGAAAGGCCGACACTCCCGCGTCAAGCACGGGGACGCCGCACCAGATCGTAAATTCCAACTTACTACTTCAACGGCCCGGGGCTGAATTAATCTAACGGTCGCTAACGACCACCTGGGCTCGATAAAAAATCGCCTCAACCAATCACAGCTCAGAATGCGCTAGACATGCAGCTGTGTGCCGCGAAGCAAGCCATAGCCATCCTTGTAGCACCCACAGGCTGAATGTTTAAATGTTCGAAATATTGAGGTGCTTAACATGCAACTGCCGAAACAAAACTAGAGGGATGTCAAAAATGCCACAAATTAGCGACAATAATACCAGGGGTCTACAAAATCATTATGCTTACAAAAATATAAAAAAAAGGATTTCAAATGCAGTCAAACTGCTCTGAAGGCTTAAATTGTTAATTTAGTTGCTAAAGACTGCAAAATGGCCTGACAATATTTCTGTCCAGTTTTGATATCATCTAGGTTTAGATCCCCTTATTTTTTTACTTAATATTTTTTCTTTCCTCCTTTATTTTCTCTGTTTTCATTCTCACCTCCTATTCCATATTTCTGCGTTTACTAGAAAGTAGTCAATAACTGATTTTCTCCCCTGCTGGGTTCTTCTCTATTCTATTTGTGTTTATCTATATTTCTAAATCTTCTATTTGTTGTTATTTATTACTAAATTATTTTCTGAGCTTATTTCTATTATTCTTGTCCTATTCTCGCTTTTGGTAATATTATCCTCTTTTTCTAGCTTTTCAGTATTGCATTATCAAGAATTAGTTCTTTTCTTTCTTGATTGCGTTTCAGTTGGTGCATATATCACTATCATCTTACATTGCTCTTTTTATGTACTATCTATATGCGGCAGCAAGATTTTGAAGAAAATCGCATAATCGGAAGTATAGTATTTACTCTTGCAATTTTACAGTTTTTTCGATTTTCTCAAAAACGATTTTTTAAACATTTCAATTTTATTACATTTTTAATGTGCATTGATGTGAAAGGTAGTTTTCTATTTTAATACATCTAAAATGGGTTTTTATACTTACAATGTAGCAAGAAGCTAAAAACAAACCTTTAACTAATTATAAGATCACTGTAAAAGGAAGTTGTGTGCGTGTCTCACTCCAGATTTTTAAAGTTCTCTTCATTAATTATTATTGCCACCCTCGCATCTGCCCATATAATTTTTAGACACCTGATTATGCCATTTCACGCGCTTTATTTTCTTCAATATGCCACCGATAATTAATACCGTGTTTAATAGAACGCTTTTTCTAAGCATATACATAATGTCTCAAAATATCACTATCAAACTTTGAGCGTGTTGTGCTGCTCAAATCATGAAATAGAGTTTATACGGATGTTTACAAATGCTTAATTAATGAGAAACAAGCTAGACTGAACGAATATTATTATAGAAAATTTAAGTACACTATGAAAATCCAGTACCTCTACGGTAGTTGTTCATAATATAAATGCTCGTACACAATTGGCACAGTTTAGTGGAGCTTTACTACTTTTTGAAATTAGTGCTTATTTTGTCTTGCCACTTCTTTTCTTATATTAATGTTTTTATTCTTTCATGATTGTTTGTCTATTTCTCTAGCTTAAAAACTAAAGCAAATACTTGTTACGTGTAGAATACGCCGCCTTTCGTGATTTCGAACTCGAATGCTATTTTCTCAGGTACCGCGCTTTTAGCTGGGGAGAACCGATTGCAGGCCTTAACGCGTTCTTCTTCGCTAGCAGCTCGAAGCGAGCAGTTCATTTACGGTGCAATTCACGAGGCCGGGGATGTTTTAAAAGGATTTTTGGTTGGCTTAATGCATTGGTGTTATATAAACGCTCACGTTTTTGTGGATTTGAGACCCCGTTTGGTGATTGCGGACGGTCGACTTCTGTCGGATTAGTTGGGGCCCGACTCTTTCGCTAAGCCTCTGTCCCTTTCGTTGTCTTTTGTCCCTTGCTTCTTGTTTTAGTTTCGCGCTTGGGCTTCTAGTGTTAGGTTGGTTGGTTGGGAATTTGTAGGGTAGGTCACTATTAGGAAACATATTCATCTTGTTTTTCCTCGTGTAGAGTTTAGGGTGGTTTGGTTGGGCATTTGTAGAGTAGGTTACTTTAGGGAATTATTCCATCTAGTTTCTCCCTTATCAACGGTGAAGTAGTTTGCTGGCAGTAGTTCGAATTTGTATTTGGTTTTGGTACTTTTGACACGTTTTTGATTTTGGTTTTTCTGTAGAGCATATTGTTGTGTAAAGCACTACGCCTTGTTGATGAGTTGAGTCTGGTGGGGACTGCTGTCTATGTGTACTGGTTCGGTTGTTGATAGACTTCGAGTGAGATCTCCACTTGGGGATGTGATGTGTTTGTTGGTGTTTGTGTTCGTTGAGAACAGTTTTGAGTTTTTGTCTGGCGTTTAGTAGTGTAGCATTTAGGGTGGTTGGTTGGGCATTTTCAGGGAGCGTTTTCAACTTGCTTTCCCTTCTGCGAAGTATCGTAGGGTAGATTCCTTTAGGAACTTTGGCATCTTGTTTTATGTTACCCGAGTTCTAGGGTGTATCGTTCTGTATTTATCTGATGCTTTGCGCTATTTTAATATGTTTTACTGAAGAACTCCTGTTGCTAGAGCCTGGCGATCTGCTTGCAGTATATTATTTTATCCCAGTTTGTAGTAGCTTAGTTTTAGTTATGCTCAGATTTTCTAGTTGTGAAGGTTTTACGCCACTTAGATACTTTCGTTGTGAAAGCTTTTCGCCACTTAGCGATTTGTATGTTTTCGATGCCTACTATTTTTTCTGGTGTGGCATATGACTGCTGTGTGGATCCCTCTTCGAAATTTGCTCCGGTTGTGACTCGTGTCGTCTAGCAGTTTACACATTTGGCAATGTGCCTTTTGTGTTCGTTAAGTTCTTTCGCAAGTTCTTTGGAGCCCTTATTTGTGATTTTGTTTTGTTGGGGTGATTGAATAACTGCGATTTCGTTTAGTTGTGTGCTGCTGAGCTTCTTGTTGATTTAGTATGGGTGAGCGTTTGTTGTTTTGTTTGGTCATCTTTCCTTGTGGAAGTTTTTTTGTTAGGTGCTAACTTTGATTGGAGTGTGATGGCAGTGTGTTTGGGGGTGTTGGTTTTGCGAGACTCTTAGGCCTTCCGCTAGTTGGATTTGTGCAGTATTGTTTGGTTGCTTCTTTTATTTTCTGTTAGATTGTTGATCGGGTTATTGGAGCGATGTTAATGTGTTTGAGAGGTTTCGCTTAGGCGGATCTATTTGGATCTCTCAGACCTTCCTTGTATGTGAGATTTAGTGTAGTTCTTCTTAGTTGGCTCTTTCATCTTCTGGTTCGTTGATTAGGATATTGGTTCGTGTGGATGTGTTTGGGAGATTCGCTTATGCGGATTATTATGATCTCTCGAACCATCTTTCAAGTTGGCTTGGTGCGTTTATGTGTTGGCTTTCCTTTCCTGACAGGGAGGTGATCCATCATGCTGATAGTGGAGGTGTCTGAATGAGAAGCAATAAAACGCAGTAGTCTTCTCCACGTACATTTCAATGTTTTCTATCTGCCCCTTTTGTTAGCGAGTATGTTGGTATGAAACGGATCGTCTTGTGGACTTCGTGTGGCAATTTTTCCTCGAGCCGCTTCTTAGCACTCTGGTCTGTTGGTTCCCTTTTGTCTTGCCTTTTGTTTCTGGCATGGATCGTGTATGCCTGTTGGATAATACGATGTTTTTTTTTAACCTAGCGTCCTTTGTGGTTGCCGTTTTGGTTTGGGCCCGCTGCTATTGAGTAGCTGCTGTTGAGGGTTTCTTTGTGCTGGCACCCATTTTACTTATGCGGATTAGGTATCCTAATGGCAATTCTCGTTCCGTGTCATTGTCGTGATTTTGATCTTAGTTTTTAGTTTTCTTTCCCTTTTGCTTATTTGTGAGGTTCTTGCGACCTTGTTGGATTTTGGGTGGGTACCTTTAGGGATGCTGACGTGACGTTCTTTGCTTTTTGGCCATCTGATGCCATTTTTCGGGTCCGTCAGTGTCGTTTGGTTTTGTTTCAAATCCAGTCCTGTAGTTGTTGTTGCCGTTTGCCTTCAGCTGTGCGTACTGTTGTTGAGTTTTGGTTGGTATCCTTTCGTTTATGCGGATTATGTCCTCAAGTGAGCTTGTTCCTTGATTTTTGTTTGGGTTCCTTGTTCTTGGGAGCGAATTTGTTGTTGGATGTCGTTGTGTGCTGGTGTTGTTCAGGTATCGTTTGGTCCTTCATTCTTCGTCTTCCCTTTCTTTCTTTTGACTTTCCTCGCTCTTTGAGCAACTGTGTGTGTATGGACTTCGGTTGCGTGTGTATTCCCAGGAGTGTGAGCTGATGCTTGGTTTCTTACTTGTATCTTCCCTTTGATCTGGTGTGCATGGGGTGATGCCGGTTATGAATGGATCCTCTCGTGAATGAGATAAATATTGTAGAGATTTTCTCCAGGCCGTTCGGGTCGCTGCAGGGTCTCACAGTCGGTATGTGTGTCGGTTGGTATGTATGTTGATTCTGCCTATTCCTTCTCTGGTTACTGTGGCTCTCTTTTGACGGGGTTACCTTCTCCCCTTTAAGTGTCAAAAGAAGAACCCTAACCGTCCTCTTTGTTTAGTGTAGTCCCATTTCGGTTGCGCAGTACCTAAACTGTAGGGGTTTGCTTCCGCCTTGGGGTTTTGTTTTGTAGGAAGTTGTCAGGAGGGAGGGGTACTTGTAGAGATAGGGGTGATTTTGGGGAGGTCTTGAGATTGGAACTTCTTCGCGATGGGTCGTTACGGGACTGCTCACCGGCGCAGCGTTACCATCCAGCAGCGACGAGCAGTCTCGATCCCTATCGCGAGGTTGGTCTGGTTTTGGGTTCCTCCTGGGGTCGCTACCGTCTACGCAAGTAGTTGCCATATCGTGGGGTGGGTTTGGGTTTTCAAGTGTGTGTGTGTGGGTTTTTAAGCTTATTAGCGGGGCGATGTCCCTTCCTGTTTTTTTTTCCTGGTTGAGTTCTCTTGCGTAGGATTCATCTGAGTGTAGAAAAATTTCTGCAAAATTTTTCCGTTTTGGTAAGGGGGGAGTTGTTACGTGTAGAATACGCCGCCTGTCGTAATTTCGAATTCGAATGCTATTTTCCCGCGTACCGCACACCGGCATTTGGCCGTGACAATTGCGATATGCTTTTATCTGGGGAAAACCGATTGCAGGCCTTAACGCGTTCTTCTTCGCTAGCAGTTTATTTATGGTGCAATACACGAGGCCGGGGATGTTTTAAAAGGGTTTTTGGTTGGATTAATGTATTGGTGTTATGTAAACCCTCACGTTTTCGTGGATTTGAGACCCCCGAGCTCAATAAAGGACGATGTTTTCTTCGCTTTCGGCGGATCGACTAGTGATTGCATTCACGAGCTGTTCTTTTTGTGCCCAAAAACCACCTGGGGTGAATAGCTATTTCGCGTTAGGAAACCTGTCCTTGCGTGTTCTACTAGGACCCTTTTTTCCTCTTACAGCAAGCAGTATCAGGCAAAATTAATGCCGGTTGTAATCAACCGCGACGGCGAAATTGTCCGGTCACACGTGGTTTATGGCGACGTGCTGCAGGTCCCGCGGATCGATGTACTTGGGCCGTCACGGAACCGTTTTCCTTGTCGCCAGCGCTCATATTAGGGCACAAGAAGGATCCGTATTTTGGCACCTTATTCCCATTGGAGCAGCGCCGTTTCGCGTTGAATAATACCACATATGGCCGCAGGAACTTCTCGGCCGAAAGCTCGAGAATCGCGTGCCGTTTCCTCCAGAACCAGGACCTTTTGCGGCTAAGTAGCTTGCGAAGCTGCTTGATTTTAATATGTTGCATATTGCTGTTTGTGTTTGAAACTGTGAGTATATTATTTAGTCTAGAGCTTTTCTGTAGATTCAATTTATGCGATTAGTGTGTCATTAAATGTAAGCTTGTACTGTGTGATATTTAAACGATATTAAATGATCTGATTTACCAGTTTACAGGATGAATTAGTTACGGCTTGATTGCCTTTATTTGGAGCTATATTTCTGGAAGTATAGTACAATTTCTTGTTAGTTCACCGAGGTGCATTTGCCGTTATTACAAAAATTGTTGGCGCTCTGGGCATTTATTAATTAGTTTTTTACCGTTTCATTTATGTCGTTAAGAACTACACGGCCTCCAATCGCTGAGCTGGCGGTCGGCAGCTGCAGCGAAGTGTATCTAACTTTGGTTCTTTGGAAGATCGCCCAGTTATTTTAGTTATAAGGAGCTAACATACTATAACAATAATATCGTATTAGCAAAAAGAAAGCTCATCAAGGGTACCTTTGGTGTATTATAACACCAGAAAATATGAAGCTGTCATTTGACATTTGTTACAAAGTGACGTTGTGATCTTCTTCTGCAGGCTTTGGAAATATTTTCGCTGCTTTTATTACGCGAAGTCTTGATCACGGTTATGATAACGTTGCGATATCAGCCACTGACCATAAAAAATAATTGACAAGGACTAGGTATAATTTTCCGGTGTTATAATACACATGACTTCAAAGTTTCAAAGGCGTCTTTGATGAACTTTCTTTTAGCTTATACTATATTAGTGGACTCGTTCCCGATGGTTCTAATAACAAAAGTTAAATGAATGCAAGTTTACTGTCAAACGTAATAATGCAAAACCCAAATCAGGCCAAACTCCATTCCAAATTACATTTTTAAAGTAAAATATTGGCTTTAAAATATTTAACATAATTGGCTTTAAAATTTAACATCATTGGAGAATATCAGATCTTAGAAGCTAAACTTTTTTTTTATTCTTTTTGGAAATTTTAAACTAATTACTACATATTAATTTATTATATTTCAGAAATATGGTTCAGAAACGATAATATATTGATTTTTCGAAAACTATTGTGATGTGAAGGTTTACGTTTTTTAATAATGGTGTCGTGTGAGTTCTGCCATTTCCTAATTTCCTCCAGGAGAATCATGACCCAACCCCCTTCCTACTCTGCTCATTCCTATAATGTACTTTTCATATCCCCGTAAGGAATAAAGGGGAACCTACCTTGAGAAAACATTTATTAATTGGCGTCCTTTAATACGATGGAAAGCCATCATAAAAAATACCAACAAAAGACACGACCGAGAGAGTTTTGCCTATAAAAATGGGGTACTTAAAAATAGCTTTAAAGTCGTTTTATATAACATATAACATGAAAATATTTTGCTACTTGACGATAGCAAGACGGGAACTAAAAATGTGTAACTTTAGAGTTATTTCCTACAAAGTATCGAATGGTACTATAGTGTACGTTACAGTCCCGCCAGTGTTGAAAGGTCGTAAAATTTTGGTAAATTGTTTCTTAATTGTGGCCAACCTTGCTTTTGTAAACAGATGTCATTATTTTTAAGGGTCACACTGCCTAATACTACATTACTACACACTACAGAACAATGCATAGCATGCATTTTTTTTATCAATATTGGACACTAGATGGAAACGTTTACTTCATGGTGAATTTAAGAGATGACACTTGATAGTACCCGTGCACAGTTGTGTTCCGTTCCGGAGATAAAGAAAACGTTATTAACACTAATCAATATTTCTTACAAGCTCCATGGTTTTAAAGTGATCGTTAAGGTTTCCAGAACGTCGCGGCAACTATGAAAACTACTTCAAAGTATCGTATGAGCAAAACGAAAGTTTATCATGGATGCCTTTGGAATTTTGCAGTCATATCACACATGTCACACCAGAAAATGTGATGCTGTCATTTGACATTTTTTTAGAAAGTGAGGTTATGATATTCTTCTTCCTCTTCTTCTGCAGGCTTTAGAAATATTTCCGTTGCGTTTATTACGAGAAGTCTAGATCACGGTTATGATCACGTTGCGATATTAGCCACTGTCAACCACTATCTATAAAATATCAGTGACAAGGATTAGGTATAATTTTGTGGTGTTATAATACATATGACTTCAAAATTCCAAAGGCGTCTTTGATGAACTTTTTTTTTGCTCACACTATAGTTGCAACTTTGAAATTGCATTTCACTGGCATGAGTTAGTCGCCGCTACCAGGGTTAGCCAACTTCAAGTTCTTAAAACTTTAACGTGGTCCCAAAGATACCTACGCTATTTTCAATACCGGAAAGTCCTACAGAGTAACCACAGCGGTAAAAGTTACGTGGCAGCAACTGTTGATTTGTTAGATGAAGTTATTTATACATCAAAGTCATAGTTTTAGTGGCGCTATCGTAATAGATACTAGATGCTGGTTGAGATTTTCAGAATACCATTTATCTCTCCTTAAGGATAACTTCGACTTTAAAATATTCCTTAAAAGTTATATTATTATATCGGGTAATATCTAGACACCTAAAAAAATTAAAGTTGTTAAACAACATAACTTCTTCGTTTGTTCACTTTCTCCAGATAAATGAGCCATTCCAAGTTTTCTTACTCTAAAAGCGCACTGTACTAATCTAAATCGAATTTGTCTAAATTGAATGAGTAACTCGTCGTTTTAAGTTATTTAGTTATTTATATTACTTGTTTAGACAAATGGAAACGATCTCAGGTGTCTAGACTCTTGATTACCGACACTTAGAATACACTTGCTAACACTTTTTCAAAATATTACTTAAGTAAGTGTATTAAAGGTTTACTGTATAAAAGAGGAAATCGGGCTCTATCAAATGACCGGCGATCTAGAAGTTACTTGTTATTTTCAAAAATTAAAATGTTATTCGTTACCCTTTTGCTTTTCAAGAAATTAATAAATAATACTTGTCTTGTTATAAATAGGAATTTATGAAACAAGTGCTAAAAGTGAACGTTTATGCAGGAGACCTAAAAATTATGAAACGAAGTCGAAGCTTTTAGCACGAATTTGCATACAATATTTTTTCTACGACCTTAGTTTTACTGTTATTAATCCATAAATGTCGATTTAGTAGTAGTAGTAGCAGTAGTAGTATTATTTTTGGGGAGACTTATGTCTAGCAAGTAGGCCTTTATATCCCTTTTTTGCCAATTCCATGAACAAGGTATAGGCATGCAGGGTACCAGGTACCTTTGTCTTACTTAGAAAAAATCAAATCAAAAGTTCAACGTGCGTACTTGCAAACAACGCAGGAAGCGATACTGTTTACCGCCTGAGTAATTATTTTGCAATTTTAGAATCGTTCTAGTGAACTATACCTTTGCACTTTGAAATGTTTTTTTTTAGTATCTAAGCAGTTATATTGTTAAAAAACCCATTTATGTAATAAAATCAATCGACATTGACTGTTTGATTCAATTATATCGATACTACCTTTCCAAGCCTAAATTTTGAAGTGTGAGGCTGCACTTCGGGAAGTTATCTAATTATCGTCCCTTTAAGTGACATTGACTCAAGTTGTCTTAAAACAGGAATGCAGTCTCATTCCTGTGCTTAAATATTAGGGACAAAGAACCAGTGCAAGTAACAGAAACCTGATTCAGCCTCCAGGCATTTCTGTTCACAGGGCTACAATTAATTTCTACTGAAATGCCTAAGTTCAATATTTTCGCAATCATGTTGGAGAAATGCTATTTTTTTACTAACTCTCAGTAAATGCTTTTTTCCTGTTGATTATCTATAGTATGATAAACAATTATTTTCATCTAGTATGGCTATGGAATAGTTTATAATTTATGAATGCTCCTACGTTTATACTTAAATGTCAAACTTCACATTTGGTTTTTAATTTTAACTGGTTTGTTTGTTTGTTTGTTCTGGTTGCATTGATAAATTAGGAATTATTCCAGAGCCATACTAAATGAAAATAATTTTTGATCATACTTTAGTATGTATGTCTGTAACCTCATTTACTTTGCGGTGTAGAGGCTGGTGCTTTATGCGCTGGCATCTGGCGGTACAATGCTCAACTTGCCCCGGATACAGATATATCTATTTAAAATTCTTCTAAATCCTATTGTTTTTAGCCTGACCCCAATAAATCTGCTTTCCATTTAGTTCTTTCCTATGGCGTTGTGTTTGCTTACAAGGTAAATATAACATCAAACGGCATCTAAATTAGTGTTATTTACAACTACTTTACACAGCACGCAAATTCCGTATTTGTTACCCGTTTTTTATATGAAATCGAAACACCTAATGGTAGCTGTTAGATTCAAGTAAAGGCAATCAGGAAATTCGATAAAAACCTATGTATTTTTCTTAGTCTGCATGCCCGAAGAAGGAAACGTTTGTTATCTGCAAGAAAAAAAATGCGCCGCCGCCCTTGATTAAGAACCGTCATCAGAGCTCGACAGTGGGGCTCGCTGCCAAATAAATCCATAATACAAATGCGAGTGGTGTAGCTGTAACTACCCCTAAAACGGGCTATGCAAGCCCGGGCAAGGTGAGGGTAGCAACCTTTCGTGCAGCCACGCGGATATGCGCCTCGTGATTGTAAGTTTTAACCTCCTTGGCGGCGCATTTCCAACGCAAATGCACAATGTAAGTGCCCCATCTAGGAAAAGTTACATTATGTTTACAAGATCTAGGTGATAAGCCTTGACCGTGCCTCATTTCTTCCGCCTGTTTAAAGTTTCGCTCAAAACTTGTGCACATGATAGCTTCAATAAATTAAACATATACAACTGAAAACTCATTTTAACTTAATACACTGTACATTTCTAAATGTGGTGCACTGACAATATGAATTGGTTTTTCGGAATAAACCCAGATGACAATAAATTAATGATTAGTTAATTTTAAGTACCTTGATATATACAGTAACCGGCAGAAAATTGGCCACATATGGAAAACGTTTTTCTAATTACAATAGATTTGTTAGAACATTTAAGTGTTGATGAAAGTTTCTGCACATTCTAAAACTGAAAAGGCATTTGTAAAAATTTGAACATCTCCAATCGTATCTTTACTGTTCAACAAACACTAAGGTGTTAATGTGAAAAGTTGTTTCGAATCAGAAAATAATCTCAATATGAAGTCACACGTATACAGGTGAGCCATTCAGTTCACCGGTCTTAGACCACACCTTAAGGTGGTTGAAAGGAAAATTATTTTGACGTGTACATGATGCCCCAAAAGAGCGTAGCTCAAAAGTATATATTTTTTAATGGAACACCCTGTCTTTTTTGTGGCTATGTAAGCTTCTATAGGTCCTACATTTAACTCTAATTGTTTTCGAAATTAATTGCTTTATAAGTTTCCAACTTATGAACATTTTAAATATGTTTTTATTAATATCAAGTTTGCACTTAAAATGTCATATTTGCCCACTTTTGAATAGGGATGCGTTATCCAGCATGCAAAATACCAAACTTCTATAAAAACGGAATATTATAAAACAGGGTGCTGTTTTTCAGAGATTCTAAGGAATTATTTTATTAGGAAAACAGTAACAATTAGAGGGTGCGCCCCCTCACTTCACTAGAAATTTTCCAGAAAAAGAGATAGGGAGAGGAGGTTTGGAAACATTAACCAATATTTTATTTTATTGTATTCTATTCCTATTTGACAAGTCCATTTACGTGACCAACAAGCAACCGTAAAGTCGGATAAGTACCGTACTGAACCCAGAACAAAAAAAAATATAAACGAAAGGAGACGCGAATCATTTTACACCAGACATATTATGTAATGTAAGACATTGCCACCAACTTCAGGGTATACCGGGTGCTGACTTGCGCGACGCACCATAGGAATTTGCATAGTAAATTCTTTATGTTCAATTATTTGCTTACCTAATTATTTTAGAGCTAAAGTGTAAATACATTTTTGTAGAGAAAAAAATACTGCATCCATTCATACTGTTGCTAACAATTTTTCATTTTCCGGAACCGAAGGAATGCAAAAAACAAACTAGCATTTTCACAAAAACCAGTGATGCCATGGAATTATTGAAACAAGCCAATGCCAACGCCAATGCGTGCGGCGCGACAATATGTGCTATTTGTTTGTTTGTCATTGATGTTTGACGTTTATAATAATTCATTATTAATTACGATCTGCTTAATGTCTCTAAGGTACCTAGACCTTGTCCATAACAAAAATGGTTTTACGAGTATGGTGGACGTTCGTTAAGTAAGCTCCTTGTTTATTGTAAAATATTCGTATCGGCAAATTCCAAACAGTACAACCATTAATAGACTGATTCATTTTAAGTTTAAGACTACAGGTAGGTTATTAAATAATTTTTCGGTGCAATAATGAGGTTCAGAACTTACACCAAAACGAGAAAAACGACGATATGTTTAATCTTTTGACGGCAGTGACTGGATAATCGCCCCGCACGCACTTGCGTTGGCATTGGCTTGTTTCAATAATTCCATGGCATCATTGATTTTTGTAAAAATGCTAGTTTGATTTTTTGCATTCCTTCGGTTCTGGAAAATGAAAAATTGGTAGCAACAGTATGAATGGACGCAGTATTTTTTTCTCTACAAAAAATTTATTTACACTTTAGCTTTAAAATAATTAGGGGAGCAAATAATTGAATATAAATAATTTACTATGCAAATTCCTATGGTGCGTCGCGCAAGTCAGCACCCGGTATAATTATTACTTCCTTTTACGATAAAGGAAGTATTGGATTCACCCCAAAAATTCGAAATTGAGTTCTCAACAGATCTTCACGTTTTAGAGTCCCCTGATCCCAAAAAAACATATTTTTTCATTGGTCTGTCTGTGTGTCTGTCTGTCTGTCTGTGAACAGAATATCTCAAAAATGAAAAGAGGTATTAGTCCAGAGAAATTAGACAAAATAAAAGCAAAACTTCGGAAAAATTCCCGGAAAGCTGGATTTTGGTATGAGCCTTGATATTGTGGTTCTAAACAAAATCTCAAAAGTCCTCATCGATCCGAGTGCCACTAAAAATGTTAAGGGGGGGGGCAAAGATCACCAAAAACCGTATTTCGTGAATATCTCGTTAACGGTCACTTTTACATAAAAAATATTGATTATCAAATTTGTAGCCAATAAAACTTCTAACAATAAAGATATGATGACTTTTATTCGTAAAAGTAACCGTTTTGGAGATAATTCGATTTACAGAGTTGAAACGTGCACTCTTTTCCACACCACCTTCGAGGTAGAGTACAAGGTGCGTTTTTTTCATGTGGTGTGCGCAGTAGGCATAACTATTCCATATTTAGTTTTGTTTGAAAAATGTTTATTTAAAAAAAATATAGTGAACTTGTTCATTAATCAATTTTGGATTCAAAACAGGAGTTATTAATATTCATCTTCAGACTCTATTTCAATCGGTATGCTTTCCTCTTTATCATCTTTTTCTTCTTCTTCTTGTTCTTCTGCTGTCTTCTGTATTTCCATAGATTCAGTCAGGAAACGTGATGGATCTACATCTTCAGTGGAGTCGCAAGTATCGACGTCATTTATATCGGGTGTTAAATTTAAGCAAGACTGACGCGATAACGTATTTTTTTTCGTATTTTGTTCACAACGTTGTTTATAGTGTAGTCATAGTGACGCTTTCCAAAGCATCCTACATTTATCAGTCTACCCAATCCTCTATCTTAAAATAATTCCAGGTTTCTTAAAATTTCTTAAATAATTTGTTATAAACGTTTGAAGAAAAAATACTATATGTTATTCGGAACAAAAGTATCTTTATATGGCTCGGCTGTAATGATCAGCCTCGCAAGCTCGGCAGATAAACAGTTCAGCCACGCCAAATACAGTATCATTTTTGCTCCTAATAACATCCTTTATCTAATAGACGTGCCTGTCCGGAACGCTGGTCTGTCTGGGACGCTGTTTTGTCTGTCTGGGACGTTGTTTCAGCAGCCAAACCGTAAGAGATAGAGAAAAAAGTTATTATTAAAAATTATTATCTTAATTATATCCTAATCCTAACTTTTTAGGTTAGACTCTAGGCAAATTTTATCAAGGCGAATGCGACTGGTAGTTTGCTACCAACAATGACGTCATATACGTACGTGTGGTGAATACGCGTTCTATTTGCAAAACGGTCTTTTTTGTTTTATTAAATGAGACATTTGTCTCACTGGACTGCTAGTAATATACTATTATGCTCCTACACGAATAGCAAGCTGATGTCCCTTGAGGTTTTATGACAACGGAGGGGAACTTTTCGGAGCACATTCCTTCTCTATCTAGACTACAGTGTACTATATATGTGTTTCTTTCTATTTTTATGGGCTCTGACAGAAGGAAATTCTGGAATATTTCAAATCGCAACTCCAATGAGATATACATGTCATTGAGGAGTGCATCTATTCATTTCAACTCTGTAAATCGAATTATCTCCAAAACGGTTACTTTTACTAATAAAAATCATGATATCTTTATTGTTAGAAATTTCATAAGCTACAAATTTGATAATCAATATTTTTTCTGTAAAAGTGACCGTTAACGAGATATTCACGAAATACCATTTTTGGTGACCTTTGCCCCCCCTTAACATTTTTAGCGCCACTCGGATCGATGAGGACTTTTGATATTTTGTTTAAAACCACAATATCAAGGCTCATACCAAAATCCAGCTTTCCGGGAATTTTTCCGAAGAGCAATGTCTAATTTCTCTGGACTATATGGCGTTGAAACTTCATATATAAGTTTTGTGTACTTTACATTTTTAATGTGTATTGATGTGAGCTAGGTGATTTTCTAGTTGAATACTTCTAAAGTAAACTCTAGTTTTTTCCTATTTTTTTATTAACTCCTATTTTAAATAGAACACCCGGTATATTATTACATTTTTGAATTCAGCTTAAAATTTTAGAGAAAATTTGTCTCTTCAACTAACGATTTTATACGTTTTTATAGAATTTTGTAATTTTTGAAAATTTTTGACAAATGCTTAAAAATTAAAAATTAAATTTTTTACTAATTATAATATCACTGTAAGAGGAAGTTGTGTGAGTGTATCACACCAGATTTTTTTACTACGAACGGAAAACAAGTTTAAATTCAAGCCCCAGATTAAATAGATTCAGTTACTCTAACCAACTTCAGTCGTACCAAACAAACATTTAGTCTATATGGAGATATCAGAGGGCCAATCAAATAAAGTGAAGACGGCGTGCTGTTCATTTATATAATTAGCAAAGAGTGTTGAAATTACCAGAGAGCGCAAAACGGTTTTTTACAACTGATAAGCTTACTCGAACTCTTAAACTCACTAAGGTACTATCCGTAGCTAATTCGCTACGAGCTAAGACAAACTTCAAAAGGAATCGATACCTCAATTGCTTGCATTAACTATACACCAAACCACAGTAAATAGTAAAGATTAACAGGGTTATATTAATTACCGACAATAAGTATAATACAAAATGTGGTATCAGACACTACAGACCAAAACTATGAATACAGCCAACTCTACTGTTACTAATTAAAGGAGTTTAGCTAGTACATAATGAAGTTTAAAAAGGTAACAAGTCTCTGGGCAGATTAAATTAGAGAGCAATTACAAACTTACGACAATAATAGTATGTCACCACATATACCTTGTTTACTCCGTTTGTGATTCTGAGCAGGTTTTGAAGTAAATATGTTTACCAGTGTATTAAATATTTAGTTACAAAAAATAACTAATGTCACAGTAACATAGACATTGAGTGACTTTTGGAAATTACTTCAGTTACAGAAAATCTATTCGTGGCATCTTGCTGAATTATGTTATTTTCAACAACTTTAATTGACTTTATGAGTAAAGAATGACGCCCTGTCAAATTTTACTTTCACTTTGGTAATTTGTTTGTTAATAGTTCTGCCTTATACTGTTAAAATAATGCAACCTGCAAAGCATTCTCTGAATCACGAATGGTGTGAACGGGGTATACGTAAAAATTTACAATGTTTGACAAATGCGCCAGTAATTACTGACAGACTCGAAGGTGATGCAACATTAACCGATTATTTCAATCGTTCTGTGTGCTTAACGTACAGCATCATTTTTACCTTCACAACACAAGATCGTGTTTTTTATACTTCTAACAATGTGAAGTGGCATTGACAGAATAAACAGCAGGGGACTGCATAATTAGCCACCTGTGCAAGTGGGGGCATAGTAAGGACTCTCAGCAACAATTGCTAACCAAAGATGTAAAGCGGGGATCACAACCAGAACTCCACCAACACAGCAATGGTTACAAAGTCAGTTACCAAATTAATAATACAACCTATCTGCTTATATTTTAACGACTCCAAGTCGGCTCTGAAATCCACGAAATACGAGTGCTTAATTACAATAAAGAACTAGAAACAGAAAGCGCACACTTTCCTTCAGCTTACAGCTCCAAGTCTTAAATTGCGACGGCAGAAAAATGCCCAATCAAATGCGATGAGTAATTAAAACCCAAATATATTCGATAAATCACCGGTAGCTATGAAGCTAGGACACTATTCTTGCCCAAGTAAGTCACTATAAACTATCCTTAACTAAGACAAAGGTTAACACAAAGTATACGCGTGCGATTAAGTCGAAGTCGCTTGCAGAATAGAACGAGAGGAAAAATATCGCGGCAGGTGCGTGGAGACAATTGAATGGTACTGGGCCTAGTGACGCATGACAACGGATCGATAATTAATCTAACGTGGATGAAGGCCGTTCAAAACCTCAATGACTGTACAAAGTTGAGCATTTCGGACAGGGGCGACCTAAACGCACAAAATCAGACGAGGCAATTAAAGGGCCATGATGCGTAACGATTTTTACCCGTAACAACGTTTTTTTACGGATAGACTTCAATTCTCTATTTTATAAAACGGGAAACATTTTGAACAATTGTTACGATGATGAATTTGAATTCATTCAGGTTCTGTTCACAGTTAATTTAATTAATTACCTATTAAAAAGTTGATTTTGTTTTGCCATGACAAACTAGTATGGTTCTAAATAATGCGGCAAGTAAACATTTTTCGTGATTATTAAAAACTTATTATGTATCTTAAAATTGAGAATTTAAAGATTGAATATATTCAAATTTAAACAAGTATTTTGAATACCTTGTAATAAAATAACCCAAGTTTGGTATTTTTGTATCTTAGAAGACGCACCCTTAAATTTTTAGAGAAAATAATATTTAAAAGTTGACATTTTACTAAGTGAAAGCTTGATATTGTCAAAAAAGGTTCAAAACGTTCATAAGTTAGAAATGCTGAAAGAAATTTAAAAAAACACGTAAAATAATTCTAAAAACATATTTTTCCCAGATAACAAATATAAATGTATATGAATAGCCAAAAATTAATCATAAAAACACATACAAAACTCATTTACAAGCAAAATAATTATTTATATCTAATATAAAAAAATGTGTACAATCAAAACCATTTTTCTTCTAAAAGCTGTTTAATATCATTTTTTTAAAAATGTAGTTAACTTGGTACATTCTCTTAGATTATTAGGAAAGTAATTTGTATTAAAAATTGTGTATACAAGCATTTCATAGTTGAAAAGAGAAGACACCGTCATAATACTTATTTTTTTAAATAATTCCTTAACAGTACTGACGATAAAAGACACTTTCAATACATCAAATAATACCTTTTTGTGCTCTAAAACATTAAGTGCTGAAGGTGAACCAACCCAAGAACAGATTGCATACAGAAGTCTGGATTCTACATATGCAAAGTATATCATTAGTATATATTGATGGTTTTAAGCTCACAATTTAGCTCTGTATGCAGAGAAAAATACTGAACAAAATCAATTAAAGCACAGAGTTGAAATATTTTATTTAATTGCAATCTATACAGTAGTTGAAGTTATTAAACGCATTGGTAATGAGATGCAAGAAGTATAATTAGAGGGATAAAGGCAAGCATAAGCAAAGCAGATTTCAGAAGGAATGAATTTGAAGTTTGAGTAAAAGAAAGATTTAAGATGGCTAAAATAATATAAGTAATATGATAGGTTTGAGCATATTTGAAGCCGGACCAAATAAAAGTAAATAATACAAAAGTTTGGCTATGTGCGTAATGAATATGAGCGTAGAGTTTTTAATAAACGTACAGGCCAGTAAAAAGCAAGCAAGCTGTAAGGTAGATGGTAGTCGAAGCAAGATTACATAAAATTTGCAAAGAGCAATACAGAACGAGAGCAACTGAAAGGAAGAAAAATCAGTGACGTGTTTAAAAATGAACTCAAGTGACAGTGAATTCTAAAACTAAGTGAATAGCAGAGCAGTAATTAATAAAAACGTTGTATGTGACGGGAAAGAACAATTTTTATGTATAAGAAATAAAAACAATTTTATATTTAAGCAACAAACATGTTATCAAATTTTATTCCGTTTTGTAAAATTGTAACTAATACTTGTTTCCTTTAAACAAATTCAGATCGCGGTTACTAAGCAACGCGATGTTGTTTTCTTAATAATAAGAAATTAATTCCTGTAATTGACAAGTTGCGTAAATTGTGCTCCTCAATTGTTGCTGTTTTTATGTAATAAAAGTATTTCGCCAACTATAAAAAGTATACCATTTTGTGCAACGAGTTACCAGTCATCTGTGGAAGTGTTTAAAATAGTGTCTGCGACGTAAAAATTATAAATTTTACAAACCAACTTCGGCTGTGGATCGGCACCGAACACCTGGAAAATTCGACCTGCGAACACCGTGCCATTCGAGATGCAGAAGCCAGGGGTCTCTAGTCTAACAGGCCAAGGAGGTGTACGAGCATCCCGGAACAACATTTGGGGCCAGGGAAGCGACTTCAAGTGGATAAAGCCATCGGCGTCACCTGCACCAGCTCCGAGGCGAAAATCGGGCAGATTTCAAAGGTAGGCATGTTTTTTGAGTGATTGAAATCCAGAAAGCCAGTGGACTTCAAGAATACACTTTGCGGAATAGAGTCATCGTGTGTCCGATCCTCCAGATTTGTCCCAGTTCAAGTAAATTGCGTGGCGTCAGTGAAAATGCGGTTTTGCCAGAATTTGATGCTATCACAGGAAGTGAACAAATGAATATCTAGCGACGTTCACGTCACATTAAAACAATATCGAGATAGCTGTTGCTAGCCGAGAGTTTTTAATTCAATTTACCTAATGGTTCCTTGCATAATTTTCACGTTTGAATCGTAAAATAAACGCTTCATGCTCTAACAACCTTCTGTGGTAAATGTCAAGTTTGTGAGGTTATGAGTAATCGAAGCATTTTAGCGCGGGTGTACTAAAATTGCGTATCTGAGCTACCCTAAGTCAAATATTCTAAACAATAATTTCTAATGAAACTCAAATTTGAACCCAACCTTGGAGATTAGTCTTGTGTTTTGCCGGAGTAAGCCCAGAATATTTTTGCAATTCGATGAATTATAGAAAGGGGCAATTAACCATTTTATTAAAGTATAATAAATACATTTCATTATAATTAGCCTAAGATACTGACAGGCGAAGTTTTACATTTCTCAAATTTAATAAAAATACCCTGAGTATTGGTGTGGTGATTTGCCCTATTTAATTTATTTATTTTAACCCATAAAACAGAAGGCAGTCATTACAAACAGGCACCGCAACATGGAGCCTTTACTGTCATTATTATAATATATATTTGATAAAACATTATGTATATTTCTGAAAGGTATGTGCCCCTTTCAACCATATTACGATGGCCATAATAAAACCTTTTGTCGTAAAAAACATAAAGTTTTAACCCCTGTGTATCACGTAGGATATATAAAGTTTGATATATTATTATCAGATCTAAGAAGAATATGAGTTTCACTCACCTAGAACAAGAAAATAAGTTTATTAAAATTGATACTGACCATGTTTTTTTGTAGCTAGCAGTAAAACACAGTAGTTTTCAAATAATATTAGTAAAATGTGGTAACATATCATTAGAGCATGGAAAACATCAAATGAAAATGGTTTGGGGTAGTTTTTGATGTTCTACTGAGGTTGTATTGATATCGCTTGAAAATACTGTTAGCTTTTTATTTCTGGTGGCAAAAAAAGCTTTAGTATCAAATATATTAGTGGGTATACAACTGAAACTATTAAATTTGTTACAAATGCATCTTAAGTTTGAGTTTCATTAAGTATAAATTGTAAGGACAATTTCTGCATTTAGCGCTTTCCGCGTTTTTCCAATTTTGTATGCCAAATGTACTTTTCCCGCTTCATTTAAGTCGAACTGGATAGTATAGCTATGTTTTAAATTATAATTTCGTTCCTTTCAAACACTGGTAATTTCCGGCCCATTGCATTTCATATCTTGGGCAACGTGTTCGCTTGCTTCATGAATGACGTAATTTGGTTTCTCGTATCGCTTTTCGGCGCCGAAGGGTAGCCCGGCGTTTTCCGGGACCAACCGTTCTTCATGCGAAATTCTGTTTAATGTTGCGTCTTATGTTACTAGATAAACACGCCGTTACGACACGACATTAACTAGTTAATTTACTAGCTCGTAAAATGACTCAAATTGGGAAAGAATTACGCTGCCCGAAACCCGCAACAAACAGGGTTGCCGGCTTCTCTCGTGGAGATAGGGGGAGGGGGGTCCATTACGAGACTAATCAGGGCAACAACGTATTAAAAGAAAAGCAGATTTTAGATGCCATGCGCCACCACTTTTCTAAAATTAGAAATACACAGATGAACCTACTGGGAAAAGTTTAAGCAAATGGGTACAGCTTCTAACTTCGCCCTTGGCAATGTATGATCGACGAAACCACGAACCACAGCGTTGAACTTACTTTGTGAGAAAAGTCTTTTGCAGATTTCTAAACCCGTTTTACGAAATAAAACACACAAGTTCGCATGCAAATGACAAACATCAAAGAAAAAAACATAGATAATGAAAAATGAACTATATTAAAAATATGTAAGTAAACATTTTCTTAGTAATTAAATGTAGCGAAACGGGTTAGTAAGGGTTTAAGTTGCATGACGTTTAAACTAGATAAACTTGACCCAAAAATAATAAAACTTAACGGTAAACAATCAAATGTGGCTCAAAGGCGGTAATTACTTAAATGCAACTACATTAGGCTAAGCATAAACATCAAAACTGACGGTAAATGTTCAATTGAGCGTACTGACAGCTACAACAGTTCAACCGGTCAATTCTAAATTGACACTTCAATAAATCACTTCTTTCACTGTAATCAATGCACTCTGAAACTATTACAAAAAGATTCCCAATTAGATAATCTGCACACGAGCGTTAATCGAAGCTGCCAACTTCGCGGTAGTGGGATTTCTTGACTAACAACGGCACAAACAAACATCACTTATCGACCCCCAAGTCCGACCGTCAACACCCACATGCAGTTAATTTATTTGCGACAATAACGCGGCCTGATTCCAAACACGAGGAAAGATACCTTGGGAATGCGCCACTGAGTAAGCGCCATACACCTATAGTTTAATTGCGACACTACGCGAAAACCATTAATTACAACACTCCGGGGAAAACCCAAACGCCTTTCGAGGGGCGAAAGAACAGCACTTGTTGCCTTGTTCAAAGGTCGGATTCCAATCCTCCAAGAAGCCCCCAGCCACCCGACCGAAGTTAGGAGGGACGCACATTTTGCGCCAAACCTGCATTATCCGCTACACATGTTCCAACGTCTGGCCTACGGCCAGAGGAAGCGGGGTAAATCCGTTCACTCACTCTCTTTCCTGCTCACACAACTGGCTCATTTTAGCAACGTATTTTGCGTTCCAAAACGGATCGATGAAAAAGACAAGTGCGTTAAACTGCCGCCGAGAAATGCTTTTGAACATGTTTAGAAATACTCCTTAGGCGGGATTTTAAATTCAGAAAAGAGAAAATGCTACAAATTAGAACTAAAGTCGTAAAAACGGAAAATCTCCTCACACATTATGACGCAATTCGAACGTTTCTATATGTATTGGACAGAGAACAAATTAAGTAACGCAGACGGGCGTTGCCTTAGCTTCAGGATTCTACGGCCTGACTTCAACAAGACAAGAAGTGTAAAGGTTTTGTTCCATTACGGCGGAGGCCTTGGCAATGTCAAAATTAGTGAGACTGAATGGGTGTTTTCAGTCAAGTTTTGTCATCTAAGTGAAGTGTGCTGCAAGTTATTAGCTAGAAATTCCGTATCGTGGAGAGGGCATCTCCAATTAACGCCTTTGAGGAGGATTATAAATGGAAACCTCGTTTGTGCTAATCATTTGTGATAAAGCTACGGGCACCGTAACGCAACCCTTGCCTGTCGTTACGTTTTACCCTCTAGGGCTTTAACACCGTCTAAACCTACTTGACAGACTACATTCTATGCCGTTTCTTGTAGCTCCTTCAAGTATTTTGTGGCACTCACTTGGGGCCGACCTGCAGCTTTGCAAGACACCATCACCGTAGCAAGCTGAATCCCTCCAGGTACTGTGTTATTTTGTAGTAATTTTAATTAGCGCTTTTGTGCAGTGAACTGTTGTTATTGTTCTTTAAGTTAATTTGAGTATTTACCGTCAAGATTTATTGTTTCAACGTAGTTTCTTTGTGTAAATTAAAGTTGTTACCGTATTTGATTCAGTTGGATCGTTTGCTGTCAAGTTTACGGCCTGTATTTAGATTAAATGTTGCGTAATTAACAACACTAACCTTTTTTGAGTATTTCATTGTTCATTATTCATATGCATATTTCTATGTTAATATAGTTCATTTTCAATTATTTGTGCTTTTCTTTAGTAAAGTATGATATTTCCATGTGCATTTTGTGTATTTTTTTCTCTATAAAGGGATCCAGTTAGCTGTAAACAAATGCAAGTTAAGGTAAGTCAGACCCAGCTGTTAGTGGATCTTCGCTCAAGCACTGCCAAGGTTGAACCAGAAAGGTTGGGTTCATTGCTTCCACTTTGCCGATGAGCCCACCTGTGTTTTTTCCCGATTTAGTAAAGTGGTGGCGTCTAGCATTTACCATCTTTATTTCGTTTACCGCATCGTAGCCCTAATTAAGTTCGTAAAAAATCCCCTTCTCCACTGAGTGAACCGACACCCTTTGTTACAACCCATCGTAAAGTGATTGGGGCAACGGATTCCAGATTTTCCCGATTTATAGCAGATTTTGCAAATAACTCACGGTTTTCGTAATACTTCGAAGAATGTCGGCATACGGAACTGATCATTGCTTGGGAAGTCTACAAAACCAAACAGTTAAATTACTAAATTTCAATTGAACTAACAATTAGCAGCACTCTATAAAAGAGTTTGCAAAGTTGGGCTTTCTCTCAATTAATCGGCAATCACGTTCCCGGTACTGTGGTTGTTTCTACCAACTCATACTTGTATATGTTTGATACATTAAACTAGTTTTGTTTAGTTACTTTATTTTGTATTCGTTTACATCTAAGAGAAGCAACAAGCTTAATTATTTTTTGTGAAATCTATTACAAAAAAATGTTTAATATGTGGCCAACTTTCTACCGGTCACTGTTATTAGCACTGTGTGCCTTGACCCATAAGTAGCGATGAGAAATATCAGGGTCTGCACTAGTCCATTCTTTGTCTGCTTCTTAATGTGATGGTCCTTCCAAATTTTGGTGGATTTAGTCAGAGTCTTCTTAGCCATACCCATTCTTCACTTTATTTTTACTTCACAGCCACCTTTGTTAAAAATACTGGCTCCAAAATTACTTCGGTTTTCTATCTTCTGTCTTGAATCACTGGGGCAGAATATTACGATTTTGATATACTAGAATCATAAAAATGCGTAAGATGTATAGAGTTATTCAAATTTGGTCTTCAAACCGTGATCAAATAATGTTGCCTAAATGGGTAGTCAAGCTTAGTGATTAAGTATCCCGGCTACTGATTGCACAGTCGCGTGTTCGATTCCTTGCACCAGTAAAATTTTTTAAAAAATTGTGTAGATAACAGTTAAATTATTCGAAGAAACCCTTGGATAACAGTCTCTACAGAATTTCATCTTTCAGAAGATATGTAAAACCCTCGATCCCATGTTATTATGACATGTAACGTGTAAAAAATCCTTTATTACGGTCGGAACTCATGGTCGACAAATTTTAATAGAATTTCGACCATGTGACCCTAGCAGTCGTTGTCTAAAGTATCTATTACTCCGTACAAACAACAACTAGGTACGTGGTTTTGAGTAGAGCACCGTTAATTGGGTTTTCAACTGTGAATGGTCTTACCAAACCAGATACTAAGCGCTAAGACTGCGGAAAAATTTTGCCCACCGTGGGATTCGAACCGAGGACTTGCGTAATGCAAGCCTAACGCTTTACTACATGCGCTACCGGGCTTTCTTTATACTACAATACATAAAAATTATTTTTTTCTGCAATTATTTAAAGAGGGAAAAAGGTTCTACCAAAACAAACCAGTTATTCAAATTTTTTTTTATTCTGAAAGAAACATTTTTTGTAGTAGTTTTTCATAATTTTTTTCATTTTGAAGCTTAAACAAAGTAGGATTCATTTTTATAAATATATAAACCATACCATAAGGGCTAGCTTGCTTTTATGGACGCATTAGAGTCAGATTGAAGTTTTTCGGCAATATGCAGCGGGAGGGAGCGGCGAAGGGTATATGTGCAAGTAGTAGTAGTAGTAGTTGTGGGGAGACCGAAGTCTAGCAAATAGGCCACCATAGGCCCTTTTTGCCAACCCCATGCCATCCCCTCAACCGCCTTCATTATCGTCCTCTTCGATGGGCTCTTCTCCCTGCTTAAACCTTCCTGATTTTCTAATGAAGATCAGAATTTCGGCCCAGGATAGGGAGTTCAACTCTTCCATTCGAAGCGTAGGTGCTCCAAAGGTTCTATACCTCAGTCGCTGGTACGCTTTGCCTTCTCCCAAGTAGTGAAAGGACGTTTCCTCGTCCCTCTCACATCTTGGGCAGATGGGATCTTCCTCTACTCCTATCAGTGTTAGGTGTCTCTTTAGTTTACAGTGGCCTGTCAAGATCCCTATCAAAAGATTTGTGGTTCTTCGGCTCCTTCCCATTAGCCAGACCGATTTCTTTGAATCAAATCCCGCTATGTGGTACTTTGCCTGACGACAGCCCCTGCATCCTTTCCACTTTTCCTCGCTGATCTTGTAGGCCCACCCGGTTAGGGTTGCTGAGACCTGCTGCCTTGTTATACCCAAAAAAGGTTCCGGTCCAAAACAAGTTTCCCCGGCTCCGAGTTTGGCTAGTTCGTCCGCCTTCTCGTTGCCTTGGACCCCCTTGTGTCCCGGGACCCAGATGAGCTCAACGTCCTTTTCCTTTGCCAATTCGGCTAAAGCATCTCCACATTCCTGGACAAGAGCTGATCTTGTCCTGGCCGAGAAGATTGCTTTTAGTGCGGCTTGGCTGTCGGAGCAAATATAAATTTTTTGCTCTGGGGATATCCTAACCTCGTTCCTTGTTGCCACCGATAGGATGGCATAAACTTGTGCTTGGAATACCGGGGTGAATCTTCCTAAAGCATAGCTTTCTTGCACCCCCCGGCCTTCCATATAAATTCCTGCTCCAGAAGATTGCCTTTCCGCCACTCGAGAACCATCCGTGTAGCATATCAAGGCATTCGACTGGAGCTTAACCCTTTTTTGCTCCCACTGTTCCCTTGTTGGGATAGTGAGAGAGAATCCTTTTTCTAACCTTAGCCGGTCCTCTGCTTCGGTTACCCTGTAGGCTGATAGAGGTATTTCTCTAGCAGCCATGTCGGCGATTCTAGCATGGCCCGTGCGAACTCCCTGGTCATTCCATAGCCCCGTATCCCGCATTCTGAGGTGGGTAGCCATGGCCTTTCTCTTTATCCAAGTGTCGAGGCCCAGGAGTCCCAATATTACCTCCAGTGCGGCTGTTCCGGTAATTCCGAGACAGGCTAGTCGTTGGACCTTTGCCAATCTTACGGAAATACTGGGGCACTCTACACTAGGCCACCAGACCACTGAGCCGTACTGAACTCTTGGCCTTACTACCAATGTGTAGAGCCAGTGCAGAATCTTGGGGTTTATCCCCCAGTTCTTGCCTATAACTCTGCGCAACTGCCATAAGGTCGTTGTCGACTTCTTCACCGTCCTGTCGACATGCGACCTCCAACTTAATTTGCTGTCTAGGATTACCCCCAGGTACTTGACCTCTTGCACTAATGCAAGTGGTCTTCCGTACATAATGCGTATCCTCAGACCCTGAAGTGTTCGTCTTTTTGTGAAGAGAATTATCTCAGTCTTTAGTGTGTTTACCGACAGAGCTTTCTCTTCACACCATCTTTCAATAATCCTGCAAGCTACCTGCATTCTATCGCAAACGACGTTTAGGAACCTGCCAGTAACAAGTACCAGTCCATCGTCTGCGTATGCTTGTGCATAGAAGCCCTCTTCCGTTAGGCATCCCAGTAGACCGTCCATTATAAGACACCACAGGTGAGGTGAGAAGCAACTACCTTGCGGGCAACCTCCCGTCACCCTGGCCCTCACTGAACAGTCCCCTAGGTTTGCCGTCACGGTTCTTTGCTCCAGTGCTGTTCTCACCCAACTGACCAGAACGGGAGGGGTTTCCCTGGCCTGTAAGGCTTGACATATTGTAGCCGTTCTTGCCTTGTCAAATGCGTCTTCAATGTCAAAAAGTACTGCAAGGGCCACTTCCTTATAGTGTAGTGCCCTTTCGACCTTGTGCACGACAGCGTGGAGTACAGTTTCGGTCGATCTTCCACGTCTGTATGCGTGCTGATTCCTGTGGAATGGGTGTGATCTTATTACCCTTTCCGTTAGATGCCTATCAATGATCCTTTCCAAGGTCTTTAAAAGAAAGGATGTAAGACTAATGGGCCTAAATGATTTGGCAGTTGTGTAGTCCTCCCTTTCCGTCTTGGGAATAAAAACCACTCTGGCTGCCTTCCACTGTTCTGGGACCCATCCCATTGCTACGCTGGCCCTATATACTCTTACTATATGTGGAAGAAGGATATCCAGGCCTTTCTGAAGCAATGCTGGGAAGATCCCATCTGGCCCCGGCGACTTAAAGGGATCAAACTCCTGTACTGCCCATGTGACTGCACCTTCCGTTATAATTCCCTCAGCGAACTGCCAGTTCTCTATAGGAACTGGTTCCTGTTCCGCTATGGGTGCTAATTGGATGGCGCCGTCTCCTGGAAAGTGGACTTCCAGAAGGTGTTGTAAAGACTCCTCTCTGGATGTTGTCCACATCCCATCGACCTTTTTTAACGCTCCTACTGTTTGGCTAGTTTCGCGGCTTAAGATTTTCAGCAGTCTAGCAGAGTCTGATACTGAGTTTAACTCTGCACAGTATTTCTGCCAGCTAGATCCTTTGCTGCGCCTTAACTCATTTTTAAACCTATTCCTGGCCATTTTGAAAGTGTCCCATGAGGCATGTGTCCCTTGTCTGATAGCTCGATTAAAGATTCGCCTGGATTCCTTGCGCACCATGGTACCCTACGAACTCGAGCCTCCCTGAGAGGACAAGCCTCCTCATAAGCTGAGACAATTTTAATTGCCAGTTGCTCTACGTCTTTACTTAATTGTTCTTTTGTGCATATACCTTCCTCTGGTTGGCCTCCTTGGCGAGCGAGACTGGAACGAAAACTTTCCCAGTCTGTTGCCCTGGGGTTCCGGTAGGGAATTTCCAGAGGCTTGTCGGAATTCATTTCCATTCTGATCATACGATGATCAGATGTCACGATATCCGACGTCACTTTCCAGTTTTCAATATTGATTGAAAAACACCTAGAGGCCACTGTAATGTCAATTACCTCCTTTCGGATGCTATTGACAAAAGTGGGCTCTGTACCTTTGTTCATTATCTCAAGATCCGTGGACGCCAAATATTCTAGTAGGGTTTCGCATGTCTGAGGACTATTTCTCTCCTGCCAGTTAGGGCGCTCATCAGCTCTGCCGTAGCGCCCCTACTGTGCTGAAGATTGATCTGACTTACCCGCAGTAAATCCATTATGAGGAGTTAATAGTGCGGGGGCTGTGGTCCTTTCAGTTATCCTTCTTGGCCTGCTTTGACACGCCGGCCTCAGAAGAGTCCTGGCGGACTGCTCCGCTCCACGTCGGCACCCTTCGCACTGCGAAAGTAACCAACTGGTAGTAAAGCTGCCACCCAGACTCCTCCAGAGTTCGGACAGTATCTCCGCTGACCATGAAGGTCAAGAACCACCCTCCTGGTCCTTTTGTCGTCTGAACATGCCTCCATTGCTCCACTCTTAGTGAGCGGTTCTGCATGGAAAGCATCTGCCTCAGCTTTTCCAGGTCAACCTCCTCTTGGCTTCTGAGCCAGAAACCCACCTTCTCTGGCCATGGTGCCTCCGATGCCCTGGTTGGGGCAAAGGTGACTCCCTCGGCACTGAGAGGTGTCCAGCCCTCCAGCCATCTTGCTGAGGTGTCGTCCTGGGCAGTGACTAAGAACCAGCCTGGTTCCACTAGTCCTGAGTTTCTAAACCGGAGTTCTGGCCCCTGGGGACCCCCTTCGGGGCCTGCCATGGCACTGAACATCTCGGCAACTATGTTCGCTCTAATCGCCTCAGCTTCCTTTGGGAGAACCTGGCCATCTGGTCGGTCAGACCTGATTACAACCTGGTTCTCCCTATTAGGCGGCTCGGCTCCGTTGCTCGCTGGGACTTAGCCGTGGTTTTTCTCAAAGGATGAGAAGCCTTGGCTTTCCCTGCTTGCTTCGGTAAGCTTTTTGGCCTTTTTTTTCACTGCCTCTGGGGGAGTGTCATCACTCCTCGGTCTCTTAATGGTCGGTCGGGTACCTGAAGGACCTGGTTGGCCTTCCGTTACCCTGACTCGTCCCATGGAGTGCGTGATGAGCTCTATGGGTTTGCGTGCAGCAGTCCCTTTTGCTCTCCTCGCCTCCGGACCTCTTATTTTTCCCGAGGGCTGTCTCTGCAGCATACATGGGCCCCTAGGTTGCTGGCCCTGGCCAGTCTTTGGAGAGTCGCCTGGACTTGCTTCCCTAGGACCCTTGTCAGCCTCTTCCTGAGAGGAGTGTTCTGCCTGGCTTGCCTGGGCCGATGGACCCTGGCCTTCCCGCAGTTTCCTCCGTTTTGCCCTCTCTTCTCGCCTTTTAAGCCTTCTGGTCTTCCGCTTATTTTCCTTTCGCTTCTCTTTGCGGCGGGCCTCCCTAGCCGCTTTATCCATGGGGAAAACGCTAGTCTCCCCCTCGGATTCGCTGGCTGATGACCCGAGAAGCAGTTCCTCTTTCTCAGAATTTATTTCGAAACCTTCCTCTAATATTTTTTTAGAGCTAAGGTGCTCCGGGTTTTCTGGCACGTTTAATTCTTGTTCTCTATCTATTTCCATTTCATTAAATTTAAGGGGGGTGTGTATTTTATTTCTGTTTGTGCTTGTTCTGTGTTAGTGTGCGTGAAGTAGTATGAGTGATTGGGGTTGGGGTCCTCCGTGTACCAGTTTCCGCGAAGTATCATGGCAGAGCTGGTCCCGATTAGGAGGTCTGGGCCGCCGCTGACGAAGCCCCCCGAGATACGCAGCAGGGCCCTATTCCAGGCACCACCTGGCACTACTACATACCACGGGATTTTTCGACGGTTGAAAGGGCAGCCCCCTACGCTGGTTAGGAAAGGGTGGGCCCCTATACTACCCGTCGGCCCAGGTGTGCCATACCTGGTTT